>JAMAFX010000132.1:0-68792 GCA_023625875.1 Trichocomaceae sp. PYS4502
CGAATAAAACAAATTTATTCGTACGAATATTAGTCAGCTAAAAATTCTCATTTATTCGTATTCGTGTGCAGCCCTAGCACCAAACGGATCATTACCAACTACTCCACTAACCGCAGACTTACACCACATGGGAACCTTGGTGCCAGTGCGAGTGGGTGTCAGTTCGAGTTGGTGTCAGTTCGAGTTGGTGTCAGTTCGAGTTGGTGTCAGTTCGAGTTGGTGTCAGTTCGAGTTAGTGTCAGCACGACTTGGTGTCAGTACGGTTGTCCCGTTTAGTGTCACTGCGTTCCCTTCGGGGTGGATGTCCCGTTTGAGGTCACTATGTGTTCTTGTTCAGGTTTCACTAGATGTTCTCGCTCGGAGTTTGGAGTTATACTGATACTTGATCCAATATTGAAGTAACATATCATGGAAATGAATTTTTTCTCTTTTTCTGCAGTTTAAGTGTCAGGCGCTCCAATGTGGTGCTAGTCAGTTATTTAGTATGTGATACGTTTTGGTAAGCGTCCCCGTCTCAGGTCAGTCAGATTCCGTAGGTCGCTGGGTGTTCTCGTTGAAAATATTGAATGTCCCCCTGCACTCACTCATAGTCTACTGTAGCACTACTTGTATATGACTCAAACCCGTTTTCTTCACAGTCCATGTGCACTAACTAATATATATCTCGGTCATCCTACCTACATTAGAAGAGTCCATGAACATCTTACTATAACTCATTCAACAAATCTTACATACCATCGCGGTTGTAATAATGAGCCTCACACGACAGTACCATTGATATCTATAGTGATGGAGCCAGTAAAGAAAGGAACCTCATGTTCCGGGTTGTTTGTATTATTAGCATCATGGAAGTCGTTCTCATATGGTTGCAGATCTGCATTGGTTGGTGGTTGGTTTCCAAACCAACAAACTTTGATGAGGTCGTGGGTCCTGAGGAATGATGGGATGCTATGTCTGTAGTAAGTTGCCTTGATAATATCGATCTGGCCTCGCACTATCTACTGAACACAAGCTTAAGGATATTATATTGAGCCTCAGGCCTCCAGAACTGATCCGCCTACTAGATTAGGATTAGTTCCTATCTTTCTCCTGATTTTGATGTTATCTTAGTTCTAAAGTAAGCGCATAATCACTATACAGACAAGCATTAGCTATTCAAAATTAATTAACACAATAACGACAGTATTCATGTTATAAATCAACCGATTTCAACCACAATAGGAAATTGGCTAGTATATGTTATATCTGTTTCACTTTTTGAGCAAAAGACACCTTCTGAGACACCGGAACCTATTCAGCACGCTTTCAGTGATAGAAGATTAGGGTTTCTTACCCTGAGTTTATATCTGACCCAATGCCAGTTTGCTCCAATGTTGTAAATTATTCGATCCCAAAATGTATGATGAAGGTTCTCTTTGGCCCCTTGAGATATAAGATAATGCCGTAGCTGATGCGCCATATCTCCCTTAGAGCCAACATGGATCAACCAGGATAGTGGTGTTCCCCACTCATTATCTTCTGCGTTGATTTTTGCACCATGATCAATGAGAAGCTTGGCAGCCTTAAATTGGCAATACTCTATTGCCCAAGATAATGGAGTTCGGCCATTCAAGTCTCTCTTATCCACATCTGCTTCATATTTAATCAGAAGCTCCATAATTTGCGTATAACCATGAAGCGCGGCATATGAAAGTAGCGGTCTTCTTTGGTCTTGCTCGTCATTTAGATCACGAGCATTGGGATGTACTCCGTTATCCAGGTAGCCTTGGACGACAGATAAATCCCCCCTTTTGATAGCTTTAATCAGGTCTTCGGGGGCGTTTCGTTGGAACATCGTATTTTCTAGGAGTCAATGCACATCCAAAAAATCACTGCAGTGTTGAGGGGAAGGTCTCGATAATAAATAAGTACAGTTCAATAATTTCTCAATTGGTCACACATCAACCTGAGAAGCACTCAGCTAAGCGAAGTTTGGATGTGGATCGTATCTGAGGGATCCGAGTTAATCAACGAGCTAACTTGCCTTTCCAAGTTGAATGCTGAAGAAGGACATCATAAATGAGAACGACTCACGGTCAAACGGGAATATGCAACGGAACATACGTCATAAATAATGTTAGGGCCCGTAAATCTAACAGCGCAACTGTGCCTATCTCGTCTCATTAGATTTACGATCAAAATCATTTGTTCTCACAATGTTCTTGTTGGATATCAGCGTCTGTTCCCGTTTAGGGTACCGACACCAACTGGTGCTGGCTCTATACTCCCAAACGGTCATACCTCACCGAACGGGATATTTACCGCACAAAACGGGGTATACAGTACATCACCAATCGGCTCGTTACCAAGATCAAATGGGAATAACACCAATTGAGCGCAAACGAAAACGCATGCTGTCGGTGCGAATCAGTGTCTACAGTCGTCCCGTTTGGCGTCTAATTCTAATTGTTTTTTCTTTGGGATTCGCTAGATGATCTCGCTCTAAGCTTGGAATTGATACGTGATCCGAAATGGAAGGCACATGTCATGCAAATGATTTTTTCCCTGCAGTTTTAATGATCTGTTGAGCCTCAGGCCTCCGCAACTGGTCCGCCTGCCAGATTAGGATTAGTTCACCTACGCCCAGGCCAGCTAGTTGACATCCAATTGGTCATATTTTAGGTAGATTAACCCGTCTATCTGTCTATCTACTCATCTACGGTAACAAATCAGTTCATTGCAATAATATCAAGGGATGCAGTAGGAAATTTCGGTAAAGGTGTCGACTTATTCATGAAACCTATTTGACCTTGTTCAAAGTCAAGGATCAAAACACCCAGTTGAGACCACCAGGAACCAAAGGTGTACTCATGACTTAAATCTGTAGAGTTATCCCCTGTGACGGTAGAAATGCAAGTAGTACCGGTTTGATCTCGCTGGTAGGGCATATAAGTACCAGGAATCGTGAATGTCCCATTTCCAAAGCCAAATATAAAGTCAGGGAGGGTTGCATTGCATGGATAGCGATATGTGTTATCCACAGAAGACCATGTAGAATCAATGCCGGTAAAGTACCAGTCTAGAAGCTTTTGCGGCCAAACGAGGGACTGTTCTTCCGTTGCAACTGTTGCAGACCAAGTGGTGATCGGAGGATTCTTTCTGCTGCCAGCTGATATTGCTGTAATGTTGATACTCCATGTAGGCTGGTGGACATTCCGATCCGCCCATGCGATACTATCACGGTTAAGTAGGCTTTGGAGGCTTCCAAAGGTCCAAGAGCCATTTTGCCATGCGCGAGATGAGTCAAGGGTACATTTCCATTCTAGGCTTAACGTAAATGCATAGTCACCTGAGTTTTGAACTCTGACTTACCTGATAGCTGATCGTGAATTGCAAACATGAAACTTGGAACACCAGGCTTCTGTTCCGATTCGTAATTCAGACCAATAATACCACTTGCTCCGCCAAAAGGCATCTGGACACTATTATTCTGATAATATCGTTCAAGCTGACCAAATGAAATATTAGAGTAGAGCTTGCCCCCAATATTGAATGTATCTGTGCCGGCGATCGCTAAAGCATAGGCGTCATCCGCAAATGTCTGCACGTAATCCGTTATCATGCCAACTGAAACATCCCAAGGTAAGAAAGCATTCCATGATGCGGACTCGCTGCTATTATAAAGAAGACCAGCGCCTATAATAGACTCCTCCAGAGTAGATTGGACCATTACTCCATTGAATGTGGTATCAAACTGGACATCCATCATTTGTCCGGGCGAACCTATTTCAATCAAGCCAATCAGGCTACTTGAGTCAGTAATATACCTGATTGAATTTAGTTTTAGGGTTTACATACCCATTACCCCCAATCGTAATAGGAACACTGGAACCAGTGTTCGTGGGAATAGGCAAGGCTTCGACGGTTGAACTTGACTCTGCAATAACCGCTCTGTGGTGGTGGTGGTTATGGCGAGCAGCATATGCCAATGAAATATGCAAAAGGCTCGTTATGAACCACAAGAAAAACATTGTATATTATCTTCCAAGACTGCGGTTATGTAAATATGTGTAACAGGCAAGGATAAGGGGTGTCGATCCTCTTATATGTACAAATATCAACCACAACTTGATTTGCCGGCAAGCGGCCAGCTTCTGCCGGTGTAGTTCATCACCTCAACACCAGGACCAGGAGAAACACGACAAGATGGTTGATCTGCGAACGAGACTGATTTGTTCAAGAACGGGTTTCTTTACGGGGTCGTTTTGACCCTGGCAGTTCCGTATCGGTCCCATGCCAAGACTGCGTGGGCGATTTAACTCAGTTCTTGAACGGTATCAGAGATTGTTCCCATGTCACGTGTATTGTCGGCACTAATGTCGTACCGAGGTTTTTTGTAGTTAACGTGAATTTACAAGCAACAGGCTAGTAAAGAGCTAATTTCATCACTAACTATATTTGGACTGCCGTTGGTGTTGGATTAGTCAGAGTCTTTCGGGTCAATGCTCTGCTAATCCGGTGGGCAGTTCGGTATTATATACTGCACAATTATTAAAGTAGATACATAGAAAAATAGTATGGGGTGCATTTCATGTGAATTGTTGCTTGTGTTGATTATGTCCATGAGGTGGGCAGGGTCAAAGACCCTATATTTCTAGCCCCTATTTCTTACATGCGCTGAGGTACGTGCACGCCTTTGATTGGCTGCTCCCTAGCACCTCGGATATTGAGATTTGGACCTCACGTAATCCAACAGTTGGCTCCACAGTCGGACCGACCGGCTGTGTTATGGCGATAGGGCTACGGCGGACTCAACCCTATGCGGCGGTGTCAATCTGGGAATAGCCTCATATTCGGTGCCGTAAAGGGAAGGTCTGCCTACGCCCGACTCGCCTATATGAAGGCCCTCGCACACGCACGCTTTTGCTCCTTTCCTTCTTCCCTTCCTTATTCTCGTTATTCTTGGTTATCTCAGCGACAGTGTCGACGTGGTATGTATGGCGGAACGTTTATTTCGCTTTTTTTGGAAGGCTTCTAGATTTTCTGATAGTCTCCGAGTACATGTTTCCATGTCATTAGGGAATCACAATGACCAATCAGGAGATTAAAGAGCCGCGCTGGCAGGTTTAGTATCAGAACAAGCAGCAGGGTAGCCTTGATTGAATATAATGACGCCGCACAATGCGTCTCTGGAACGTGAACTAAACCCTGACCCAAGAGCAATTATTTTACATACAAAGCTCCCACACATAGTCATTCAGATGCAGGAAATAAAGCCTCTTGGATCAACCATCGCCAACTCCGACCGAGGGATTTTTTGCCCTTGGTTTCTGCAAAGCTATATCCCAACAACAAAGTGCTCCGTTCAGGCCTGCATGGCTTGCCTCAAAATTGAGACCTGCCTGTTTGAAGTTTCATTTCTCTAATTGTGCCTTTTGTGCTGGTTGGTGGTGGCAATGATCCTCATCGATCGGTTATGTCGCCGCGACATCGAGAGCAGATACTTATATGGGTAAACCTGCTGCTGGTGCTAATAGCGCCATCAACCTCCGACTGCGCCATGCTCCATCTCCTGCTGGTATGCCCATGCGGAGCCTGCAAGCTTCGTATGCGGACGCATTCTAGAACCGTCGCTGTACATTGGATCCACCCTGTTTCTTAGCTGTTGCGAGTTCTATCTAACACAGGAGGACGATGGGGCGAAGAAGGGCGCAGCTGATTCCTTCATCAATGATTGGGTATGTACAATCGTGATCCGTCATGTCTCTGAGTAGGCAGAATCTGCACTGAAGTGGTCCTTGAATCACGACTAGCCCAAGCCCGAAGCGTACTGGCATAACCTGATAGCGAGCCACTTCTACCGACCTGCCTTGCCGTGTGGTTTAGCTTGATCTATGATTGGTTGTAGCTCCAGACACGGCTTGGGTTTCAGCATCCCAGGATGCCAAAATCCTGGTTTGTATCATATGCAGACACATTCTCAGCCGCGGCACAATGAAGCTCAAGTTCCAATCACAGCAGGGCGATGGAGCAGAAAGATGTGGAGGTGAAGTCTCTCAATGGTTGGAATCATTGGACTGNAAGTTCCTATCACAGCAGGGCGATGGAGCAGAAAGATGTGGAGGTGAAGTCTCTCAATGGTTGGAATCATTGGACTGGCCCACCACGTCCCTGGCCTCTACATCATCACCCCATGCCCAAAGCGTACTGGCATAACCTGATAGTGAGTCTCCATTGGCTCTCTTTCACCGATCCATATCACCGTGCCAATAGTTGAATCACTGGCGGGTTGTGGCTGCGCAGGCCGGACTTGGGTTTCGGCATCCTAGGATGCTGAAATCCTGGGCTGTACGGCTATAAAGAGGACTCCATTCGCACTTCTGCCTTCCCTTCTCATTTCTCTCCCACCATTGATCTCTCTTAAAGCGTTCACTATGGATTCCGCTGTGTCCAGCCCACAGCCAACAATTCCCCCAAGCCAAAGGAGAAGTTCACTCCTTGAGCTTTCCAAAATGCTCCGGGAGCTGGCCGAGATGCAGGTCAAGCCAGAAACAGAGGATGTAGAGAGTGTGCCCGAGGTATGGTTTGGACCATCACTATAGGAGAACCTGGCTGATAAAACAGTTTCGCGACCTTATTCATCAGCTCTGCCAAGAGGAACCAGCTGTTGCGCAAGCCATCGCTGCAGCAATACGAGAAAACATTCCAGACCTGTCTCCTCGCCTACCATCAAAACGAAAACGAGGTGGTAAATAGTGTAGAATAGGAAAGAAGAGCGGCTAACACCAACAAGCGAGTTGGCCACTTTTCCCGAAAACGCGCTCTATATTGACGAATTAGTGGCATATTGACGTGTTAAATTATGTAGCATCAAAAAATTTAGCTGAACAAGAGGGATGATTCTTGTTAGCTATATCAGTGCTTTCTAGATATTGTTAATTGGGGGCAACTGGATATTGCAAGGTGACTGAAAAACGAGTAATAGGTGTATAAAGCCCACATGGGAATCACACTTGTCTATTTTAGTATTTACATGTTAGGTATATAAGACTTAAGAATATCATGGCAGCGCTAGAGTCAGGTGTTCAATCGATGAACTGCGGCAACATGACTTTGCCAATGCATCTGCTCGAGATACTCCATTCCATCGGCGCAGAATTTGCATCTTTGATCGTTCAAATGCGTTGGTCGGAAGTGCCTGAGAAGGCTCTGATGCTGACTGTACTTCTTCCCGCATTGAAAGCAAATCAGGGGTTTTTTGGCGTTCTTAATGTGCTCCTGATCTAACTTGCGCTTCTTCTTCGCAAGAGCCTGCTTATCATCTTCCACATTCTTGGTCTGATTTGCCTCCACCCTGAGGAGCCCATCGTCATCGCTCACACTTCGTTTGCGTTTCGGCCGGCCTCGAAGTGGTCCACCTTCCTCAAAATCACAGTAGGAGATAATTGTGGCTGTGGCTATGTTGCGTCGCTGCCACTCCCCTTCAAAGTCCCACTTGATCGGAACAGCCATCAGTGCCTTCACAAGCATCACCTGCTCAGGAGGCGTCTCGTCTTCCGTCTGTAGGTCTTCAGACCTGTCGTCCTCTGAAAGGACAGTTCCAGCGAGCTGAGCGTTGATATCTCTGACAGCCTGCTCGTCACTGAAAGTTCGTCGAACTTCCTTTCTCCTCTTGTATCGCAACCGCTGCCGCGTATTTTTGATATTACGTTCTGCCTCGGCGACATCGAATGCGAGTGTAGAATCCGGGGTTTGCTCAAATTGATCCTGCAAGGCATCCCGTTTACTGATGGCGGCCTGCAACTCGGGATCGTCTTCCACGAGAGCCTTTTGCGAGTCATCGAGGTAACGTGGTCGTCGTGCATCGGCATAACGCCGGATGCTCGTCAAAGCTCGATCTATGGCCTCGTCTGGGTTCAACCCGAGCACCGCTTGCTGCATCTGTGTATGCTGTCTGGGACGATAGTATTTAAGAAAAGTGGCAGTAGTCGCATGATTGAGGATCGAATTGCGTTCAGAGTCACTGACCCATTCTAGCCACTTCAGGTCAGGGATGACGAGCCGTTTAAGAAGTAATCAACGCTGAAATGCACACGCACCAGTTTTGTCAAGAATCTTCCCGGTGCCATACCGAAATTGATGGAAGAAGAACCAGCGCAACAGACCCATGATCTCCGAGATGGCCTGTATTGCCGTATTGTATTGACTATCACTCATCGGTTGATCGCGAAGAATCCGTGGCTTTGAATCGATCACGTCCACCTTGCAGAACAGGTAATACTCATCCATTTCCTTCTTCAATGGCAATGGTAACTCTTGACAACCACGCATCACAAAGAGGCGACGAACATCATCAATGGACCCAATATTTGCCTGGAAAGCCCTCGCATGTAGTAAAAGTCCCATGATAAACACCTGCGGACTAAACACCAGGGAGACACCCAAGATGATCTCTGGGAAAGAAAACGTATTCCTGCTATCATATCAGAATTTATTTGCTATAGGAACTTCTTTGTAGCGTACAGATTTGTAATTCCAAGAAGGGACTTGATATACTCTGGTTTGATGTCGATCGAGAGTATCGGAGGTCCTCCGTGAGGATTTCGCAGTAAACTAACCCGAAGATGCTTGTATTGCAGTTTCAAAATAGCGGTCTTGCGGCTAGCAGTAAACAGACCGAGCATGAGGGCCAGACATAACATTATCCGTTGGATGCCGAGATAAAACCGTTTCTTGCGTGTCTGCAAGATCGTCTCATTGAACTCGATCATGTCGTCAATGTACACTGGGACATTGTCACGAGACTGGGTCCCCAGCTTGTTTTTGTGGATCAACCATTGCCTGCCCTACGTTACGTTAATCCATCAATCACACCATCATATGTCCATCAGTAGTATACCGTGCGTAGGCTCTTCTCCATCTTTTTATCCATCTTGCGGCCTAACACGTCCTGGTAGTTACCTCGAAAATACTTCCAGTCGGTGTTGAAAGATCTACTCCATGTTCTAGTGTGAAGCACGACTTCAAAAATTGAAATATACAATCTGCAGATGCTTGTCTCAGAGCATTCTCTGGGTCTTTCCACTGCATACAATCCAGTTTATTCTCTCCATTTTTTTTGACAGAATCTTGACGTAAGTCAGCGGCCAACATCTATAATGCATAGGTAAGGGTGTCAGTGCAAGACAAACCAATGCCAACGATCAATTATGCGTGACTTTAACTTTTTAGTGCCTTTGGCCCGGTTGAATTCCGGATCAATATCACATAGTCTCTCAGTGGTATCAACATCTGGATCCTGGTAAACACGACCTATAGAAGTAGTGAGCTGTGCAAAGTTGTCTCCATGTGGTTGCTGAGGAAGTATACTCCACTGAGACTGCGGTATCAGGTTTTGAGTCGATATACTACCGAGGCTATCGTCTGGCTCGGTGATGTCTGTATCTGACGCGTGACAGATTGAAAGGCTCACATTACTCTCTGTCTCCGATACATCAGGATCACCAGCCCAATGTTTATTTGGCATCGTCCAAGACTTGAAGAAATTCCTATTGAGAAGTCCAGAGGAAAGAGGGAGCCTGGGGGACGAAGTGTTAGCATGGCTGAGAGGGACTTCTTCGAAGTACTTATACCGCTCTCGAAATGGAAGTCACTGAAACGGAACGGTGCTCGCTGAACGAAACGATTAGGGCCTGGGTGGTGACTTGGGCTGGAGCGGTGGGTCCGATGGCTTGACTACAGAGTGCGTGGTGATAGATCTGAAAGTGCGTGGCGGGAGGCCAATGTACGACGCAAGCCAGAAATAGAGACCACTTGAGCCTAGCGCCGCTCCCCGTGTACAAATTAAAAATCTATTTCAGTATATGCAGAAGGTTTAACCTTTTTGAGTATGTTTCCAACACTAGGAGTTTTATGGTGCCTCTGGCCCTCTGCTAAACTACTATAAACTACTGTAAACTACTGTACTGGTTACGATCGGTATTATAATTACATGACCCGTATTCCGTACGTATCGTACATCAGGTAATAAGCAATTACTAAATCTAGTAAATCGTAATGCGGCGCTAAATGCAATCGAGCAATAAGCGGGGTCCCATCAGCCTCGATCTATCGACGCCACAGAAGGCACAGGCGCCACTTCCGTATTGGATTTGGGAGAGCTCTTCCCCCTGCCGCCCATCTGGCATCACCGCTTTTAACGTCGGCTGTTGTTCAGCTTCACTTATAACTAGGCATCTAATCCATCCAATTCATCCAATGTACCCAATTCATCCAGTCTCGATTCTTGCGCATACGTATGGTGCATGCCTGTATGCGACGTTGGTGCTAACCTGGTTGAGGTGCTCAGCCACATTTTCTTTCCCTTCGTGTCCCGCTTTGCATTCGCCACGCGACCAGTCACAATAATAAGGCCATTATTATTCATGCTATACAATAGAGTCACTAACTAATCTACGCTACTGAACTTATAGCTCAAGATGGATTGATCAGAAAAGTGCTATTATAGGCTATATCAACCAATTTCTCTGAGACAACCATTTCTCTCTTTTTTTCAATTTTCCGATACGTACTGCTAGTACTGCTCTATGTCGCACAGATGTTTGCTTACTGTCTCCCGGGGCTGTCAATGTGAAAGCCTTGTCAAGAGGGCAGAAGACAGTAAAACGTTTCTGAGGAGTTACTGGCCTCGTTGCCGTATTCGCCCGTCCTTTTGCCGTGCGCAATGAGCTCTGGACAGTTGCCTCGTACTCGAAGGGTACCTTATCCCCCACAGGCAACTGACACAAGGCGAAGTAGTCATGATATCGGCCTGGGATTTACAGTGCCACTGCACCAGCCCGGCGAAGCTAGCCCTTTGTCGGATCCCAATCTACACGGACAGCCGACGTCCATGGGATTCAACGTTGGGAATAACATGGGAGCATACCAATTCAATCCCTCGCTCGCCCACGGTAACAATCCTGCATCGACAAATTTGGTTTATACGACAAACGATGCCATGTCAATGCAGCAATTTGCACATAATCGGCCCTTGTACCACAGTGTGAACCGCTTCAACTTGGACCCTAGCTATGATCCGGCCTCCTTTGCTCCCTCAATGGACCACATGACCGCCTTCCAGCATCATTATCCAGGTGCAGTCAATGCGCATGGATCCGATATGCCTTTTGCTTTACCATACGAAAACCCGGCTGCTGTACAACCCCAGTCCCTAGACATGCTATTCTCTAGTTCCACATATGCTCCCTTTCCGCAGTCGTCAATGCAACCCGCTTCCGCGTCAGGGCAGCTAGGTCCTTCATCATCACTCAGTGGTCCGCAACACGGCTGGGCGGACATGCCAACTGTTAATTTATCTCTGTCTGGACCAAATATATATGACGCTCCTTCACCCGGTGTCCATTCACTAGAGAATTCACTAGTCCCTCTGTCGCACGGCGCCGACAGTACTAGATCTCAGTCCATTTCATCATACCTTCCCTCTCATACTTTGCCGCCGACAGGCACTACGCCCATTTTTCGTAACCCGTTCATTCCACCTGGTAAATATCTTCCTTTGGTCCAATTGGACAATATGCTGATACTGCCTGCTTTCCCCAGAAATTGCGGCGTCAACAACGCCCAGGCCCGGAGCAGGCAAAGTTACATCACAGTATCTGAATGCCTACTCAAGCAGTGGGTTCGATATGTTCGGAATCCTGGTTAGTTGACTTCAACTCGGCGGAAATATTCATCGCATAGATAGCCGTTGCTGAAATTCAGTCTCTTCAGGCAAAAATTGCAAATAGACCAAACCCAGAAATAGATATTGGTGCCGTCGACATGTCGTGTGCATTTATACTCTGTGACGTTACTTCTCATGACGACCCCATCGTCTATGTTTCTGATGCATTCGAGCGGCTGACTGGCTACACAAAACATGAGATTCTTGGGAGGAACTGCCGTTTCTTACAATCTCCCGACGGCAAGGTCGACCCTGGGACGAAGAGAAAGTATGTAGACAACGAGACAGTTTATCAATTGAAAGAGAAGATCCAACGTCGAACCGAGGTTCAAGTCAGCATCCTCAACTACAGGAAAGGCGGCCAGTCGTTTGTGAATCTTTTGACCATGATACCAATACAATGGGGTACGAACGAATACAAGTTTTATGTCGGCTTTCAAGTCGATCTGGTCGAACAGCCCAATGCGGTTACTAAACGAAATGCTGGTGAGTCTGACAACAAGTCGTACAATTCATCCGGTTTTCCGCATAAGATCCTAACAGCTTATGAATTAGATGGCTCCTATACTATTAATTACCAACGAGATCAGCTTTCTCGGTACGTGTTACATGCGCCTGATTCACGGGCCCGGCCTAGGTTATCGCACAGTATCAGCCACGACGAAGCTACTGCCGCCCTGAGAACAATTGGCGCGGGAGGCGAAAATAGCCGCTTCTTGGATCGTGTTCTACTCGAAAATGCCGACGATGTAATTCACGTTCTATCATTGAAGGGACTCTTTCTGTACCTATCACAGTCTAGCTCTAGGCTACTTGAATATGACCCGAGCGAGCTCGTGGGAAGGTCGATATCATCCGTCTGTCATCCTAGCGATATTGCCCCTGTCACCCGCGAACTGAAGCAGAGCACAACTGGGTCGCCCGTCAGCGTGGTATACCGATTTCGGCGTAAAAACAGCGGCTATGTCTGGATTGAAAGCTATGGATCACTACACATCGAACCCGGGAAGGGGCGCAAGTGTTTGATACTCGTCGGTCGTGAGCGTCCTGTATATGCCTTCGATCGATCTAGTATCGTTGAATCCGGGGGCATCGGGGAGAATGACCTATGGACGAAAATTTCACTGTCGGGCATGTTCCTATTCGTGTCTTCTAATGCACGTGCCCTCCTTGATAGGACGTCAACTGAAATGGTAGGAAAGGGCATACAGGACTTCATCCGAACCGACTCACGCGGTGAGTTGGGTAAAGCCTTGGAAGTTGCACGTACTGGACGCCAGGCCACATTCAAACATGAAGTCAGACACAAGCGCGGTCATCTCTTACAGGCTCAAACAACCCTATTTCCAGGAGACGCAACCCCTGGAACCAAACCCTCCTTTCTCGTTGCTCGAATCTATCTTTTGAAAAACTCGCGGCCGACCTACATCCCGCAACGCAGTAACCCAGCTGCCATCTCCTCCTCTACCTCTTCTTCGACCGACTCGCCTAGCTCAGCGCTCCTCATATCAACAGCTTCTTCATCAGTTTCCCTACCTGAGCAAACCCAAATCGCAGCCCCAACAGAGGCAGGCTCGCTCGGACTACCCTTGGGCACTCAAGACGAAGCCCTCCTCTCAGCCAACAATATATTCGAGGAACTGAAGACAGTTCGAAGCTCCAGCTGGCAATTTGAACTGAGACAACTGGAGCGAAACAACCGCATCCTCGCCGAGGAGCTACAGGACCTCCTGAGCCGACGCAAGAAGCGTAAGAGGACGAAAGGGACGGGCCCAGTTGAAAAGACGTGCGTAGCCTGCGGAGCGCGAAATACGCCTGAATGGAGGCGCGGACCAAGCGGACATCGTGATCTATGCAACAGTTGCGGATTACGATGGGCCAAACAAGTGAGTAGCCTAACTATCTATCTATCCGTCGTGTGCTCCTCCCGTCTCTAATCGCAGTGTATTTCCACAGAATGGCCGCATATCGCCTCGAAAACAGGCCGATCAGAACGATAAAAACTCAAGTTCTGGATCAGCGAAAGCCTCGCCGGGAAGTACAGGATAAATAATCCATAAATAATGATATAATAATCAAAGGCTACCATAGAACTAGTCGTTGCCTCCTTTTTTTGTCTTTCTCCGTCCCATTTTTTCGTACAGAAAACATCATCAAATGGATGAGCAACGAAATTACGGCCGACAGATGGAATGAATGTTAACAAAATTCACTTCATGTACATAACATAACATATCCACTATGGATGGGGTTAATTATCAATCAAATTAAAGTAACTAGTACCATTAGGTAGTTACCTGGCTAACAACATCTCTCATACTCTGAGAGATACGGTAGCAGCCCTTGACAGACCTAGTTAGCAATGAGAACAAATTAATATAACCTAATGAATGAATATACATACATATGCAATAACCAAAAGCAACGCTAGAATAACAAATGTGCAGTTTTTTATCGAAAAGGGAAATGAAAGCGCAAAGAGCGATGATGCTGATTAAACTAGATAACTTGAAGAGGAAGAGCAAACTGTTTAGCTAGATTTGCTAGCTATATCTGTCTATCTTATTAAAAACATGCCTGAGAGAAAAGAAAGAAAGAAAAAAAAAAAGAAGGGGAAGGAAAGGAAGTAATGAACTGGAGGGGGAATGAACATCGTTCAATTCGATGGATTGGAGTTAATTACTAGGGAGATCAGTGTTAGTGTCTATCTATCTATACGTTGGAGGGGAAACTTGTATGGTAGAACTTACTATATTTCAATCGGCGAGATTTGATCAAGCGTATACAGCCAATTTCCACCTTGTTCTTCTTTTTCGAGCCTGTAGTTAATCAATTCAGAATCAGTATTGAGATTATCAATCGTTGAAGAGAGGCAGGGAAAGATCTCACCAGTCATATGGCCAGCTGATAAGATGGCCCTGAACCATATTGAGCAATTCATCCGCATGACGCAAATCAATCACTCCGTCCGAAGCGTGGAACTCTCTTCTGGAGCTTCGCGTCATGGTTCGACGACGTCGATAGGTGCCCCCTGATGGCTGCGATTGCGATTGCGATTGAGTCATGTTCAGAGCGCTTGAGTATGTGACTGAGTGAGAGCCGGATGCAGAGCGTGTTCTGTCTTTTTCGTTTTCGTTTGAAGCAGCAGGAGGAGGAGCATTTTCACCACCAGATTGCAGCTCTGGACCGGGCCCATCTACTACTGGCTGAATATGAGGTTGATTGTTGCTGCCATCAGAATTGTTGTCCATTTCCTTCAGCGCGGTCTTCTCGTCTTCGGAAGTGCGACTCTCGGATGATTTATTACTGCTGGGCTTTGCAGCTGCGGGTTTCTCCGAGTCTTGTTGGCCGGTGGTTGTGGCGGCTGTAGATGGAGGAGGGTTATTGGTATTCTGTGCCTTCCACGCATCCGTCTGTTGGTTTTGCGCTTCCACAAACTTCTCGCCATACGTAGTGTACTCTTTGTATTCCTTCCACGACTTGACTTGACTATCCGGCATGCATCTAAACACGGTCCTGTAGATCTTCGTGTTGTTCTCTGCAATTTTTTGCCATGTGTCATAGTAGAACGTCTCGTTAACGGGGTCCCTCATACAGTGTTCATCGATGAATGGTCGTCTCAGTGTTTCCGCCAGAGGATGGCCGCTTCCAGTCGGTCTAGAAGGGTCTTTTGATGGCAACCACGACCCGCCGATATCAGCGTCGTTCGTCTCCGGCAATGGTTGTAGACGAGGGAAAGGGGATTCCTGGTTATCAGATGGCGGTTCGATCTGTCCCGGTGCTGGTGGTAGGATCGATTCTTTGGCAGCTTCGTTTTCTCTCAGCTCCTGTTCGAGGTCTTTGTGCGTCTTTCTAGGGTTGCTTAGCGTTCCTTTCCCCTCAGAAGCGATATCGTTCACTAAAACTTCGGTCGTATCACGCAAGATTGCAGAATCCCGTCCAAGGCCAAGACCAGATTCCAGATTCATTTCCATGCGGTCAGCACCATGCCCAGCAACTTCATTCCGGTGGTCGACGTTTTCCGTCACTCGCGGGTCCGCAGTAAGCTTTCTGCCAGATTTCAGATTCGGATTACTGCCTTGTTCCCAATCAACATCATGGTTGAAGCTATGCATGTCTTCAGATCGAGTCAGAAACTCGTCTTGAATCCGGTGTCGTCGCTCAATCATTTCCCGCTTATCTTGCTTTTCACGTTCAGCCGAATTCTCATCGATTCCGTTGGCTTGGCTATCCATAGAAGCGCCGTCACTTTCGCTATCCCGTCTATTGCGGCCCCCGGCTGCCTCCTCCCTAGCTATATCTTGGTCAAGTAGCTCGTCAACGTCAATACCGAGATGCTCTCTCATCAACCGCATTCGCAAGGTGTGCGGGAATCTTCCAACAAGGTAAGGCTTATTGTCCATTGTCGACCAGATCATATCGGTGTCTCTCACGACGGCGGCGCATTCAGAGTCGCGTGAACCAAGCATAGATCGTTCATTGATATTTGCAGACCCAATAATGGCCGCTCGATCATCCACCACCATACATTTTGCATGTATATAGAGTTGTTCAGTCACTAGTTGTTTGTGCGGCCCGATTCTGCCCCATGTTCGCAGGCTGAAGAACTGTATGTAATCCTCAGGCTCAATGCCCTCGGCGCGGAGACGTCCAAAGATAGAAGTCTCGCCACGACATATACTACGATATTGACACTGCATGATAAGACGAACGCTCGTGCCGCCTTCGGAATCAACGGTGTTCTGAAACCCAGGTATCAGAGGAATAACAATGACAGCACGCCACGTCTCTTTATTGCGCGCGGCTCTCACGACTCTTTCTACCAGTGCATCGCCAATCAGATTCTCAACCCTCCTGCCATCAATATCGCATGTACTGATGAAAAACTGGTTTTCAATATAGACAAAATGCTCTGATTGTTCAATTAGCTTGACGTAGGCATTCATGATGCTGTGTTCCGTCACATCTGGGGTTCCTAATGACCACATGCTCGCTGAACGCAGTATCTGCACTTCACACGTGCCGTCAAGACCAAGCGCTTCAAGGTCCGCAGGGTTGAAATCTGGTGGTGGGAGTAGAAATGGTGTTGGTCTGGTAGGTTTGCGCTGACGCAGGATATAATTCCATCTCTGGACAAAGTGTCTGGTCAAATCTCGGGCCGGCTGGCCGACTACATGCATTGATATATCGTGCCACGGCATCCTGGGGATGATGTTACGGTCGTACATCTCCTCATAAGGCTTGTCCAAGTCGTGGAAGTCCTGAACACGAGGGTTGGAATAATCCTTTCCTGGCCACAGCTGACAGTGATCCGCATCCTTTGGGCCATCAGATGACTCAAATCCAGTGGGTTTATCATCGGTGAGCAGATGCTGCGGTGTGTCCCATCTTCCAAAGCAAAGATCAATTCCTCCAACGAAGGCAAGTGTGTGATCGACAATGCATAATTTCTCGTGATGTGCCCAGAAAAAGGTATTCTGCCTGAACTGGTTGGGAGACCTCTGCACGAAGACGTTAGGGTGAAGATCAAGCAGGGAAAACTTAGAGTATTCGGAATCAATCGGAATGGCCGAGTTGATGTTCCGGTACATAATGACAAAAACCTTGACACCTTCTTGAGCCTTTCTTTGGAGTAGTCGATCAAGCCTCCACTTCTGACTTATCGCCGCTGGACGCCGCATATACAGCTCGGGACTCAGCCACCAATCGTGAATGTAGATGACGTCCTTGGCCTGATTGATTGCGCGCGACACGAGCCACATATGGTCACGGCCATCCACCAACCACTGGGCAAAGCAAGCCTTTCGCACTGGAGCAAAGCTATCAAACCGGTTTGGCTTTGACCATGGAGTATTCTTAACCATAAACCGGATTGAATCTTCAAATTGGTGCAGCTGTCTTTCGTTTCGGGCAAGCAAGCGCAGCTTCCGCTCCGAATTCTCGAGCCTGAGAGTGTGGTGTTGAGGATGAGCCGCCGAATCCTTTGCCGAGCGCGCAATCTCTTTCGCATTCTGGTCTCTTAATCGGACTTTCTGTGATTGTAGCTTGAAATAAGGATCTACTAGAAAGACATCGTAAATGTTCATTTCTTCCGGTGAATCAACGCAGACAACGTAGCTGTGTCGTACGAGAAACCATTTCGGTGAATGCCTCCTCTTGATCAAATGCGGTCTCAGAGCCTTTCGGAAATCGAGACCTTTCGCCGATTGTATGATTAAGAAGCCTTCCTTCCCATGATAACTTCCCTCAGCTGCTAGACGAACGCCTAGAGCGGACAGTTCAAGAAATTTGCATAATCGGTTGCTATCAGGCCGGAATATCAAGAACCGTATCATCTTCTGCAAATAGTTCTCAAGTTTCTTCCGCTGCCGTTCGCTGTAGGACCTCCTCTCGCCCGTCGCTGCTGCTGCACCTTCACCGCCAGTGGGATCAGCCTCTAGGGGGCCTCCAACGCTAGAGCGACGGCGTGTTATGGCAAAGGAAGAGCGTCTCTTCTTCATCTTGCGACGACCTTCATTGCCGCTTGTCGCATCCGCCGCAGTTTCTTCACCAGCGCCGTCTTCTTCATCCTCTTCCCGTTCGCTATCAAGGCCACGAACACCCCGCAGGTACGGAAACGCGCTTCTGGGGAAGCGCGGGAGATAATGCCCGCTGTCCTGGCTTTTCAATTGAATGTACTTCTGGGTGCCTATCTGTAATTTGTATTTTAGATGCAAATTGGCGAAGTCCCTGAGCGTGCGATGTATAATCCATTTCATGCGTGTCAGCCCGCTTCCATATTCCAGCTCGATACGAAAGACGAGATGTCGATCTCCAGAGTTAGAATCAATCCGGCTGTCTGTAATTTGAACTTTGAGCTGTTCAAGCAGGATGGGAATACGCCTGCTCCCGTGTTCATCGCGCTGAAACATGCTAGCAAGGATCAAAGCAGCGGGGATACCAGAGGTCAATTCAGCCAATAGCTCTGCAGATTTGGCGTGATCTACGGTGTTGTCTGCTTTGCGTCTTTGTCCGATTAATTTCAGTCCAGCTTTTATTTGGCGCCATCTCTGTGCACTTAGACTTGATCCTCTGTCGTTTCTGTGCCGCCTCCAGCTTTCTCTAAATCCTTCCTGCTCGCCAGTCGGAGTACCAAAGGCGGTCAACCTCCTGAGATTCATAGGTCTTCTCTCCTCATTATTGTTGTTGTTGGTGTTGCTGCCGTTCTGGGAATCTTGTCGCCCACTATGTGAGAATCCACGGGCACTGGATAGCCACGCGTTACTTCTCTTCCTCCAATGCGAGTCCATGTTGAGCCTATCTCGCCCTTCGTCTTCTGATACCCCATCGCGAAGTTGAGTGGCCAAGTCAGTGGTTGCTCTCCGTTGGAGTATACCGTGCCTTGGGTTTTCGGAGTGATGATAAAACGAATTGAACGAAAAGAGCCCCTGGCTTGGAGCAGATGGCCTGGGGGTAGCCGGGGGAGATGCATGCGGGTCTCTAGAATCTTTCTTGGTCGGTGGCGGTCGTTGCGTCTTTTTCCTCCTGCGCAATCGCAATCTTTGTTCTCCGGCGCTCTCCTCGGCGTCCGCGTCTCCTTCGCTTCCGGCATCTGATGTTTCGGGGTAAGTGAATTGCTCTCTTTCAGAGGCCGGTGTATGTACGCCGCTGGTATAGCCATTCTCATTCCCTCCACCCGTGCCTCCCACAGGAACAGTAGCCAGACTTGGAGAGCGGGAATGCGAAGGGAAAGACGGAGTTGCAGCAAAAGCTCTCAGTTTTGTGAAAAGGGATTGTTTGCGATCCTTGGCAGATGGGTCATTGTTTTCCTCCTGGCCGGCAGAAGAGGACAAGGATCGCGTGCGCTGCGGCATTTCATGATCTGATGGTGCATCCTGTATGAACTGCACATTTCGAGTGCCCGTAGGTGTTGACGCTCCGGGCGTAGTTGCACCCTCTGGAAGCCCTGTATGACGGCTAATGTTGCCTATGTCGCTATTGGGGTTGTCCTCGTTACTGGCCGACGAGTCTCCGTCCTCCTCCAGTATTGGCTGATCCATGACCGTACCCCCTGGGAGGCTGGAAGGCACCGTAGCCCCTTTATGCGTGTAAACGGCCGCATTTTCTACCGAATCATTTGCAAAGGACGGTGACCCAATGGCCGGGGAGGAAGATTGCTGCTGGCGTAGATATTTCTTGGAGCTTGTTCTGGGGCTGCTGTTGGACTTGGAATGTGAAATGGGGTCGTTGAGGTCGGCCATTCTCGGAGGAGCTGGTTATAAGATTATTATACCTGTTTAACAGGCCTCTCTTTTTTCTTCCTCGGTGCTAAAAAGAGCAGAATAAATTATTCCCGTCAGCGCCCATATTATGAGAGCGTGCAAGTGGTATATCCGTGATGCTTACTGAGCGGCACCAGCATGCCGAAGAAACCGACGCTTATTTTATTGGTGAAACCATGTACCAGGAGTGAAGTAGCCGGCAGGATGTGAATATCTCTCACGGCATAGGGGTATAAGAGAGGAGCAGGTGTTGATAATGGCTGTCGTTGCGGAAGTTGAGTATGCGTCAGTCAACCAGCCCCTTCCGAAGCCACGTGCGGGTCTCCACTTCTCGGATGTAGTCTACATCAACGTCCGTACTAGTTACACCAGCTACGTACCTACGCCAACACAACGAACGCAGATTCACTAGCCATTGGCAGAAGATAACATAACAATGCCATCTCCAATCTCCCCATTGAATAGCTATAAACCACCGACCCCATCAGCACCTCTCTCCGCAGACACATTCGTCATCGCCGGCATCCTGATCACAGTCTTTGGCCTCGCCGAGATCCCTCCAGAAGCTTCAGAGGTCGTGTGTCTATGGCTGCTACACCCCCGTCTAGACTTGCAAAATGATATGGCGGGATTAGCAACGACGATAGTTCACGATTACTACGAGAGAAGAAAAAAGTCCGCCGTCAACTCCAAGCCGAAGGGTTTTATAGCCATTGCCTTTGATGCTAGGAATCATGGAACGCGGGAGATTGACCCCATGGCCAACCAGGCATGGAAGTCGGGCAATGGGAATCATGCACAAGACATGTTTTCAATATACTGTAAGTCGATGTAGATGTATAACTATGTGTGTGTATGTGTACGTACTACGTATACGCCTAGAGCAAATGTCTTCTGATACGGTCAACTTTGTTGTGTTGTAGATGGCACTGCACAGGATACCTCCACCTTGATCGATTTTCTGCCTGCATATATTTTCCCAAACTCAGAGCGGTCCATCTCGGCCCATTTTGCGCTGGGTGTCTCTCTTGGAGGGCACGCTACCTGGCTGTGCCTGTTACATGAACCGCGCATTACGGCCGGCGTTGTAATTGTTGGCGCACCCGACTTTGTAGCCCTCATGGCAGATCGCGCTCGTCTCTCGAAGCTATCCTCGTGGTTGCAGACTGATCCACCAGGAAGTAAGTTCTTAGGGTCAAAACACTTCCCGACTGGGCTTCTGGAGACGGTCCAGAAGACAGATCCTGCTGCCGTTCTGTCTGGCCAGTTGGATGTCTCAAAGAAGATTGAGTTTATCAGGAGTGGCATTTATGCACTCCCGACTGATAATGCTGAAAGCCGATCTGTTGTAGATCGTCATCTGCGCGGCAAAAGAATTCTATGCTTGTCTGGGGCCACTGATAAGCTGGTTCCGTATCGTCTCTTCGAGCCCTTTATGTCATGGCTGAAAAGGATTGTGGCTCCTGCTGGTGGTAGTGGTGGTGGCGGAGACATCTATCTGAAGGATATCGTTTTCGAGAATACTGCTCACGAGCTTACTGAGGCAATGATGCAAGAAGTTTTGCGCTTCATTCATGATTCTGTGTTAGCCTTCGATCAGCCGAATGGTGCGAAGACAGCAAAAATCTAACTCTCCAGTTGTCATTACGCGTATACAACCGTATCATCTGTTCTATTAGTGTGACCTGAAAAAAGACACAAGGTCATCTTGGATCAAGGAAGAGGCTTTCGCATCCGAGACAAGACTCTGTCGTATCCACGCCGGAAGCTTCCCTTGAATGCGAGGAGTCTCGTATCTCCTGTCAATCATTATAATAGCGGCATAGTCATTTCGATGCCGAATAGCTCTCCCAATGCATTGATTCACCGCTCTCATGCACGAATTCTCGAAAAAGTCTCTCCCCGCCGCCTTTGCGGCTGCTCGCCTGGCAGATTCGGGATCATCTTGGCGCTTTGCGTATGTCTGTTTTTCAATATGCCCTATTTTTGCTTTCCAAACGGCGGAATGGATGTTCGGGAATGGAAGACCAATGATAAGAACACCTCTGCCTAGCTTGTCGGAGAAGTTGATACCCTCGGACAAACGGCCACCGACAACCGAGAGTAACAGCGCTCCGGAACCAGATTCAATCTTTTTCGAATATTCAAGGAGAATATCGTCAGTAGAGTTGTCCTTTTTCTGAATCTCGTACAGTACAGGCTTGTATTTCTCAATCATAGCGTACATTGACGCTCCTCCAGCCTTTGGTGGTTTTCTCCAGGCATTGAGCACCTGGTTTAGGTATTCGTAACTTGGAAAGAAGGCCACAACGCCGTCCGGTATCACGGCACAAAGATTGGCCACCGTCTGTCCCAGATCTGCGATCTAAGCATTATATACAAGTTAGAATGGATTCAATCTTGAACAAGGACAGGCGGGCACGGGGGGTTCAAAGGATTACCATTGAATCCGAGTTTCGCTGGTCAAAGGTGAAATTGAAATCAGTACCAAGGACGCCTTTGGTGAGAATACGAGCTGTTAGGTTCTCCGGTGGGATAACATGACCAAAACTAAAAGTATCTAGTTTGTCGGGCGACACATATGAGAAGAGGTGGTCAGCGTAGTCGGACATCTTTTGGTTATCAGTGGGCCATTCTTTCAAATATGTAGATAGTTCTCAAACTCACCGGCGACATAGTGCCTCCTGCCAAAATGACAGCTCGTGCTTCATCTACAATGTCTCTGAAATGGTTCGTCGGATCCAATAGCATGTATCTCAACAGTATACCGTCGTTTGTTTTCTCGAAAAACAGCTGCCCCTCATCAGAGGGATTCATCAACGTCAGGATAAAGCTCTGCACTTGGAATAGAACCGGCACTGTTGTCTTTACTGGTTTCTCTGCTCTGTTCGACTGGGAACTATGCTCAACGTATCCATCAACTTTCCTTGCGAGTTTACTTTCCTGCAAGTACTGGGAGAGCTTATAGGGATTGATTTGATCTACTCCTTTTCCGGATACGAGATCTGAGTATTGAATGATGACTTCCGATGACTTATTCTTCTGCGCAAGAGACTGGACATTCTCTGCAAGCGCACTGACGAGTCTGATAACTTGGGTGACATACACCCGGTTCTTACCCTTGAGTCGTGTCTGAAACTTCCGTGCGTAGGCCGTTAGTTGAAACAGGGAAGTCCGAAGTTGATCCAGTGTGACGGAAATAGAATGGATGTTTGAAATGGCATCCATCAAATTATGTGCTTCGTCGATGACAACGACGTGATCTCGGAGAGACAAGTCTAGAGCCTCTCTAGAAGACTTCTGAAGTAATAGAGGATATGGAAGGGTAACTATCTGTGCCCTTCTCTTAGAAGATAGTTGCCATCAATGCCATTGTGTTTCACTCACCTCGCTTTGATTGACTGCCGTTCGCGTAGCATAATAAGGACAGATAGCGAGCTGCTTGCCAACTAGACCTATGTCCTCTATGTCTTGGACAGTCGATAACACACGGTCGCGAAAGTCCGAGAGGACGGTCTCGGACTCTTTAGTTGGCATGTACGAACATTTTTTGTTTGCAGCGACCCCCGACTGTTGGAGTTCCATACATCGTTCATTGATTGCCGTCGGGTTTCCCAAGCTTGAAACTCGAGGATTGATGCAAAGCTGTTTTCGAGAGCCCAATGTAAGATGCTTGATTATCTCTTCAAGTTCGGCATGTTCCTGTGTTGACCCGTCCCCTGGCAACGAGGGGAGGCTTGACGGAAGGTTCACCTTTCGAAGCTCCTGAGCGAATTGAGACAGCTGAGAATGAGTGCGTGAGCAGTAGTAAATCCTGGTTTGGTTCTCGACTTCGCTTGCATCATCCTTTTGGCCTGTCACTCGACCTTTGAAACGGTCCAGTAACGCTACAGTACTAGCAGATAAACCTTCTATGTTGCCAACTCCAGGGACTGAAGCATTCTTCCCTGTCTCTGTTTCGCTCTCATAGTCGTCCAGCTCAAACAAGCTTTCGTCGGCCGCGGTCCCTTGGGCGGTCACATCCGTTTTCTGGTACCATAAGTTATGGTTACTACGGTACCAGAGCCAAGTTCGCGCGTCTAAACTCTTCTTACCTGTCTCTTGCTCGGTCTTTGGGAGCTCTTCTTCTTCTTCCTTTCCTCTTCTTTTCTAATTCTGGCCAGTCTCTCCTCGAGTTCTCGCCATTTCTGCGTTAAAGCCCGAGTTTTCTCCTTCTTGGAGTACTCGAGCATCCAGTCTGGCTCGTCATCATCGGCTGGTAGCCACGGTCAGTCCTGCTCTTGTCGAAGATACATCAAGGTCGCACAACTTCTCACCCGAGAGGCCATCATCTATGGATTTGAGAAATGCCTTGCGCTTGTGATCTCGAAGCCATGTCAATGCGCCGCATATCAGACTCAAGGATTTACCCTGTGCAATGAATGAGTCCGGCTTCCCAAGCATAAAGGGAATCTCCAACGTACAGTTCCTACACAATGTCTTTAGAAAAGATGTAACTAACTATCAGGGATGAACGGACCTGTGGGAGACTCGAAGATGCCGACTTTACCAGCTTCGAGACAGTCATACAGAGAGCTCATAAACTGCAGCTGGATGTCGTAGGGGGAGTATGGATGGTAGAATTTATCCGCCATGTTGGCGTCTCGACTCTTTGGAACGGTGGCAGAGCAAGAGTAAGAGCAAGTCAGCGGGAAAGAACAATTTCCACATATTGCCCAACTGGGTTAGGCGCGTGCAGCCTGAAGATTGAGGCGGCGACGTTAGTTTTTGATTTTTTGATTTTTTTGTTTTGCTTTTTGTTCCTGTCAGAAACACAGTTTCACAGCCGTAGCTGAGCATCAGCTTGCTCTTAGTTTAGAACTATCCAGGGGACTGTCTTCTTGACTTACTACTATTTAGCATTTACTATTTAGTTACAAACTTATAATTGGCAACTCGATCAAACTTCGCACTACTTAACGAAGTTAACGTGATACAATGGTACAGCCCCCATGTTACCATAGGACAGCGACATGCCTCGTAGTATATAGTATATACGTCCGTACGTATATAACTTTTAGTTACAAATCGAATAAAGACGGCCGTGTGAAATCCAGTTCTCAGTCATTATCAGAAAAAATCTCCCTACTCCGTAGGTAGTTGAGAAGGTACGCGGTCAACGGGCGCCCCGCGATTCGTCTCCAGCAAAATAGTCTTCCTCCCGCCGACATAACTCCTCGAACAATTACATTCTTTACCCCCCAATACTCCGCTCGATCAGGGAGCCCAAGCGTGCATCTCAGAGTCTTGCTCGCGCTGCTTCTGATGTAAATAGTATTAAATACTGTCTACATTCTTTCTCTCGCTGTGCAGTCATCCTAACCGAGCGCCGAGCCAGCTGTCCGACTGCGAACCCCTCCTCCAGGCAGGCTCCCTCCAGGACCCTCCTGGCGCCCACCCCAGCAAATACCCAAACGCATACCGTGCCAATTATCCATCGCACTGCGTTGCACAGCATCTACCTGTCCTGAAGCCGTGCGCATCCTCAAGGACAACCATGTCCCGGCCACCGCATGGCTATGGCCAGCAGCAACCAAGAGTAGGTGCCACTTTTTATCCCGGTGGTACGGACGATTACTATGTCCCAGAGGTCATCTCCCCTTCTCCTCAAAGGTGAGAAATACAAATACAAAGCCAACTGCTCACCACCCTCCTCGCTGGGCTGGCAAGCGAGTTCCTTGGTGCTGGATTCTTCCCACAACCCTCGGGCCCCTTTTTTCCTCCGCGGAATATTCAGCTAACCGTTACGTCCCCTTCTTCCAGAGTAATGCCTGAGGTCCCTGAAAACATGCAGGATAATATTGCCCATCTCGAACACGAGGCTCGCGGTCCAAGGTCGTTCAGCAGTCAGCAACCGTCGTCGTACGATCGACCCCAGTTCCCTGATCGTTCCTCTTCCATGCCCTCACCAGGCTACAATAACAACAACATTAACCAAGACAACTATTATAATGGTGCAGGTTCCGGTAACAATTCCTACAACCAACCATCCGCTTACGACGGCATGGATCACCCAAACTTCTCTCCTTTCCCGGTGCTTCGCAACCCTCCTCCCAATGTCCCTCCAACCGACGAGCAGAAAGAAGCAAACCTGGAAAAGGGACGTCTTGCGGTTCTATCGTCGAATGACCCGGAAATGCAACTCGCTTGGGCTCAAGATGCGCTTTCATACGTCGAGATAGCCATGCAGAACGAGTTGCGCATGTCGCAAATCCAGCCTGCGCGACCACACACGCCTCAAGTTGAACACCAGCTGAGGACGGATGCTATGAGCATTGTGACTTTTCTCTCGGAACAGCGCCACCCGCATGCCGAGTTCATCAAAGGCATGTGGTTGGAGTTTGGCAAATTCGGTTACCGCGTAGACAAGAAGGAGGCTTTCCGCTGTTATTCTCGTGCCGCAGAAAAAGGATATGCGCGCGCAGAGTACCGAATTGGTATGCAGTTCGAGAGCTCCAATGAACCCGCGAAGGCGATAAGACATTATGAGAAAGGCGTTGCTATGAAGGATTCCGCCTCTTACTATGTGAGTTTGTTGGTTATATCATCTTTTCCTGGTTTGCTGTATCTTGTTACTAACTTTTTGAATTCCATGAACAGCGTCTTGGTATGATGATTCTCCTTGGTCAGCATGGACAACGGCAGGATTACGGCAAAGGCTTGGAATATATTCGTTATGCTGCACAGACCTGTGATGAGAATGCGCCTCAAGGTGCTTATGTGAGTAGAGCCTAAAATTTCATTAGACGATCCGGGCACCTGCTAAATCGAGGATCCATGATCAGGTATATGGAATGCTACTCGCCCGGGAACTGCCTCAAGTAGTAGTACCTGACCAGTATCTGCCAATTGATATCAACGGCGCTCGAGTGAATATTGAAAAGGCGGCGTATCATGGATTTGCCAAGGCCCAAGTCAAGATGGGAGCGGCTTACGAATTAGGTCAACTGGGATGCGACTTCAACCCCGCATTGTCACTGCATTACAACGCTCTGGCTGCCAGACAAGGTGAACCCGAGGCGGAAATGGCGATCAGTAAATGGTTCCTTTGTGGGCATGAAGGGCTTTTCGAGAAGAACGACGAGATCGCTTTTACATACGCCCAGCGCGCCGCTCAAAGCGGGCTACCCACTGCAGAGTTTGCGCTTGGCTACTTTTACGAAGTCGGAATCCACGTCCCAGTTGACATCCAGGAAGCCCGAAGATGGTATGCCAAGGCAGCAGCCAGTGGTAATAAGGATGCTGCCGGTCGAATCGACAGCATATCGCGTTCAAAAACTCTTTCTCGCAAAGACCACGAGCAGGTCGCCATTGCTCGAATTAAATCCCAATATGGATCAGCCGGTCGACCGCGGCCGTCTTATGGAGGATCAGCACAAGCCGCTCCTATGTCGCCGCCTCAGGAAACCTTGGAGATGCCTGATCCCTCGCGAATGCGTATATCCGACGACGGATACGGAGCGCCTTATGGCTCTAATGGACAGGGCTACGGACGTGGTAGTGCATACGGAGGTCCTCCACCAATAGCCGAGGTTGGTCCCAGCCCTGCTTTCGGAATCAACCCCAATATCAGCTCAGGGAACTATGGCCCTGCTGGCCCTGCTACTCCGGGCGCTCCAGGCCCAGGGGGATATGGCCGCGTTCCCTCGGGCGGTCCTATGGGATATCGTCAAGGTGGTTCTCTTCCCAACTCGCCTAAGATGCCGCCGCCTGGTGATGCACAGGGTGGTCCTCGGCCAGATATCGGATACTCTGCACCTCTTGACTCGGACCGCCGACGACGACTGCAACGGCCTGATCCTCAGGGCATGGGACGGCCTTCTCCGGATATAAATCACGGCATGCCCCCGGATCGCCGTGCAGGCAGGACGCCGGATCTCAGCAGCAGACAATCGTCCGGTGGTTATCCTCCTCGAAACCAGTCCATGCCTCCAGGTGCAATGCCTCCAGGAGGCCCCGGCCGTCCTTCCCCAGCCACCACGCCACGACCACCTAATGGTGCCCCAATGAACCAGGCTCCTATGGGCGGCGCCCCTCCTTCCAATCCGGCTTCGAAGCCGAGCACTCCAGCGGCCCGGCCATCCCCGGCGCCTAGTAAGGGACCAAAGACATTTGAGGAAATGGGTGTCCCTCAAGGAAAACACGAGAGTGAATGCGTAAGTTGAATCCCCTTCTTCCCTTCTTTTTTCTATCAGACAGGAGAGCTCGAAGCCTAACGCACTGGCAGATTTTGATGTGATACCCGGCAATCTTCTCCAAATGTAAATTTCTTTATATCTGTCCTGCTTCTTTTTCATGTGCACAGCGCGAGGCAATATTGAACCGAAAATAAAAGAGGTGACTTTTTTCTGCATAAAAAGACATCATTTTCCTAGGTATTTTACCTAGGTAACCTTGGAAGTATCCTTGATTCCTTGTGTTGAGGTCTAAGAAATAGCACGTGATTGTGCGTGGCCAGCGCCTTCCTTTCATGTATCTATCTCCTGCCCGGGTAGTCGCAGCCAAAGAACTTCTAAGGTTCCTTTCGTCAGGCAAACCTCTTGCACTGTCCATAGCTCCTTTCTATTCTCTCCTTGGTCCTTTGTACTGGGCAAGTAACTCTCATTCCCCCCGAAAGTCTTTTGCCATGGCGCCTCGGAAGAAGAAAGACGAGAAGGAAACCCCGGCCAGTGGTGAGTTATGCAGTCTGTCGGGCGTCTTCACTCATATTAATTGATTCGTGCAACAAGGCTCGGCGCTTATCCTGGAATATCTCAGTGAGTTTTAAGAGACCTTAGATCTGGATTATGCCCGCTCACAGGTGCTTCTTTTCTGTGAACTTGTAGAAAAACAGAAGTATGTTGAAGATCATACATACAAAGGATGAATATGATGACAGCTCTAACCGTGTTTTTAGTCGTCCTTATTCCGTGTGTGGTGTCCTTCTCTGAGTCTGGTTCTGGATATGAGATATGACAGGACGTATGGCTTACCAAGTTGTGCCAGGCTCTTGATATTTCTACCAATCTTCATGGGAAGGTCACGAAGAGTGGGTTTGCACATACCCCAACCTCGATATTGCTCGTTATGTTGCAAAGAAGCTTATTCCTCTAGCGTTCGCTGCCAAGGTCTTGAAGGAGATGCACGACCGAAAGGAGATCGAGGGACGGGCCGCAGGTTCTTTTTCTCTCGCGATAGCCCTATTTATTTTGCCTCCATGGGTTGATCTAACTGCCTGTCCTCTGCGATCAGGAAAACAAATTGTCTATCATGCCATCCAGCAAGTCGAGGCAGGAGACGATGCTGCAAACGGTAATGGCCATCATGATCAGTCAAATGAAGATCTACAGGACAGACTATCCGCCTTGAAAATACGCGAAAAGGAGCTTCGTGAGAAACTGGCAGCATTAAATGCAGTCGTCCCTATCATGGTGCTTCGTGAACAGATAGCCGGTCTTGAAGAGGCCAAAGCATCCTTGATTCTTGAGATCTCCGCTCTTTCAGCAGAAGCATCATCATCATCAGACGGTGCTAACCGCGTCTGCAAGGAGGATCTCGACCGGATTGAGCGGGAATGGGGGAAGTGGAAACACCAGGTTGTATCCCGTAAAAGGATCTTCTTGGAATTCTGGGCTAGATGCACGGAAGTATTGCCGCCTGATACGACTCAGGAAGAGTTGAAGGTTTGTGAGATCATGGGTTCCGATGGATTATTTCTGGTTGAATACGAGATTTGATTTTTGATGATACAGGAGATACTTGGCCTGGAAGGGTCTTTCTAGTCTTTTTAACGCGTTACTTGGCGGATAAGATTTGGTCCCTGTTTCTTGTGCTACCTGTGTGGAACGTGCGGGATGCCGATGCCCTTGTGCAGGATGTTCACGACTTGATGATATCGGTCACCAGATATACCTACTGCACAGCAAGCCGTCAGATGATTTGCGGATGGGAATATGGTCACATGTAGAGTGAATATACAGAATGTCGGAACGAAAGATACATGCGATCAAATAACATACTTATCTCTGATACCAAGCATGGCTAGGAAGCTCGAACCAATAAGGAGAATATGATTTACGTGAGATTGTACTAATTAAGCTTCTGATAGCATGCAGATGGGCAACAGTGCTTTACTGCTTCTGCTTTACTGCCTTATGCGTGCTTCGGAACAAATTCCATGTAATCAGGAAACGGTCTCATTGGCTCGTCTGATGGCATTATCCGATTGCTCAGTGCTGGTCAAGCCTCACAGTAGTCGAGGCGAGGCGAGCCTAGTGTAGAGTCTTAGACTGATTATTAAAGCCAGCCTCTTCACATAACTACCTCCTCTGATCGAAATAGATCGAAGAGAGAAAAAGAAGAGAGAACGCGAAAACGACAAGACTTGTTCTTATTTTTTTTTTATTATTTTTTGGCTCCGGAGAAAATCTCATCTCCACCACTTTAACCCATTTAGGCCTTTTTTTGCCCCTCGCCTTTTTTATCTCCACCCGAACGTTTACTTTTCTCGCTCTCCTCCTCCAATGACCCAATCTCACCAGCACCACCAGCACTTTCCGCCGTCTCATATCCTCGAGGAACAAGGAGTCTCCCTCTCGCATGGGCCCCCCGGCCTTGAGCACATCTACTATTATCATAATCACCCCGCTGCCGGTGGTCCTGGTGAGATGAGAACGCGCAACGCTGCCGCTGCTGCTGCAGTTGGCCAGAACAACAACCATAATAATAATAATAATACTTCGTCTACTCCTACCCCTACGACACCCAACGGCCACGGTCACGGTCACGGCCACGGCCATGCTCATGCTCGCAACCTGTCCGGGGCTGCACCGTTTGAGATGACAGCCCGCAGTCCTCCGAACGGCGGCGCTGCCACAAAGAGTGCGTATTGATTTTATACATCTTCGTCTGAGAAGACTATACATATACATATCTGCTTACTACTGAGACTGAACTTGTTAGATACGAAGCATGTGCCGTGCAAATTCTTCCGGCAAGGCGCCTGTCAGGCTGGCCCGGCCTGTCCCTTCCTTCACTCTACCGATGCCGCTATAGACTCCGCTCCGTGTAAATACTTCACAAAGGTATCTTCTTGTTCTATGTTCTAAGGATACTGGGCTTTTCTTTTCCGGCGGCTAATGATATATTTTTTGGTTAGGGAAATTGTAAATTTGGCGCCAAATGCGCATTAGCACATATACTTCCGGACGGTCGCCGTGTGAATAGACCCAATTACGGACCAGGAGGGGGAGGAGGAGGCAGTCATTTGAATCTAGGCGGCCGTGTGAATCCTCAGGCCTTTCAGAGCCAGGACTCGGCGCTCACGAATTCGGTCTTGTCGCAGCAACGGTTGAATGGACAGGATGCTCGATTCGCTTATCAATATGCCGGAGGCCAAGAGGACCTGATGGGAGTTCATCGTCAGCAGCAGCAGCAACAGCAAGCATTGGATGGACTCGGATTGTCTGCGTCGGAAATCCCGCTAATTTCCGATTCGAAGTACGGCTCGCCTGTGGACGACGGCCGATTGCAGACTTCACCACCGGCAGCGTTGACTCTTCGTGACGTGCAGCTCCCGGCATCGTTTGATAGCCAGGGTATATCCCATGTAGCACGATATGGACCCGTGGCTGCCTCGGTGCCTTCGCAGTTTGGCCTCGACCTAGCATCCCCGCCAACGCCGAGAGCGCCCTCTGACGCCTTGAGGAATCTTCGTGATACTGCATTTGCATCTGATGTACGGAGACCAACATCAAATTTTGGGTCTTCCCCGCCTGCGATTCTCGAGGACTCGATTGGGTCACGTTTTCTTCACTCTCAGCGAATGGTGCCGCGCTCAAAAGTGCTTTCGGCTAGCGTTCCCCGTCCGAGTACCCTGGACGACTGGGATGACAATTTCGCTATGGAAGAGGACTATCTCCCGGGTAACCTGCACGACGACGTTCTCACACCACAGGAGAAAATGAGGAGACTGTCCCGAACAGAGCACGAATTAAGCAGCAGCCAAAGAGACTTCGGCGGATTTGGTAGCATGACAGGAACGAGCGCGAACAACAAAGTCGGGTCACCTTTGGCATCCAGTCCGTCCAGATTCGGCGCATTATTTGCGCGTCAACGGCAAAGGAAGGAAGAGGAGGCACTCGGTGGAAGTGGCACTGCAGCTTCGTCTCTGAATCATCACGTTGGATCACCACTCCGCGAGTCGTCGCTTCATTTCATGTCGAGTCCGAGTCTGCGGCCAATCGGCAGTCGACCGACGTCCGGGGATATATCGCCGTTTGTGTCTAGCCCCACGAACCGCCATCAGTCTTCAATGTCTATGATATCGCAACAAATTCACAACATGTCTCTCCATCCGACGACGACCACCACTTCAACAACACGGCAACAACAGCCGTCTCCTTCTTCCAGTAATAATAATAATTACTCGTCATCAAATAGCACCCGATTCGATCGTATCCCTGCATCATCGCCCATGACGTATGCCACAAACCGCATTGACGAGGAAGAACAGAGTGACCTTGTATTCTCCATGGAAGAGGAAGAAAGCAACAAACGGAATAGCGTTATATGGAATAATCAGCATTCATTTAACGACAGCAGCAAACCTACATCATCATCTTCGTCGTCGTCGACCACCACTAAAGAAACGCCTATTCTGCCGACGACGGCCATTGAATATCAGACATAGCGCCTTTTTCTTCTTTTTCTTCTTCCTCTGCTATGCGAAGCAACATCTGTACGTATTAAGAATTTTGACAAAGAGAGCGAAAAAAAAAAGGAAAGGAAAAGAAATTATACAAAGAATATTTGTTTTACTCATGGCGGCGTTTCATCTTTTCACCTCTTGCATTTTTTTTTCTTTTCTTTTCCATAAATAAAGATACTACATGCATTCCCCTTTTTATGGATTGTTCTGTTCTGTTTGATTTGGTCTTGATATGACTGGCGTCTGATTATGACAAGGCGCAGTGGACATTGGATTGGATTTCCCCTTCAAAAAAAAAAAGAAGAACGAAAAGATTGGAAAAATTGGAGGTTTTGTTTTTGTATCATTTGAATACTTGTACGTTTTCTAGATAGATATATTCATACATACATGCATGCTACAAGGTGCCTGACAAACTTGGAAACTGGCGGCTGTAACTCCTCTTGATATCTACCTACTTGAGGTCCATCGCAGCAAAGCGAAATATGGTGTACAGCATATTGAATATTGTATTGATTACAGCTATCACTCGCTTCGAAGCAAGCTACGGCATATATAATTCAAGCCTGATCCATTAATAAGATCAATCAAAGCATGTCCACCTCATCCTTAACTCCCTCCTGCTGGCCGCCATCATGATCTTCGCCCGTGGAATCACCGCTCCCGTCAACACTCCCCGGCACTCCGCCCCATTCAATGTCATGATCAATCGGCTTCTCGAAGAATTCATGCCGCAGCGCCTGGTTCGCAGTAAGTCTCTTCTCCGGGTCCAATTCCATAAGCCCCGCGAGCAGGCGAATAGCCTGTTTCTCGCTCTCCGTCAAGTCTTCCACGCAGCTCGACCAGATAATCAATTTCTCCCAGCTGTGGCCCTTCTCCCCGATGGTGGGGATATTGGTCTCGAAGACCTGGCCGTGCAGAGATGCGGCGTGTTTCATGCGTCGATGGCCGAAGATACTGGCCATCTCGACCAGGGCGTCGACGTCGTCCGCTGAATTGAAGAATGGGAATCGCCGGCCGAGGAATGTGAGTAGGATGACGCCTGCGGACCAGATGTCTATTGCGGTGGATTGAGAGGTGCACTTGAACAGTACTTCTGGGGCGCGAAATCCGCGTGTGCCAGCTCGGTTGGCTCTTCGCGAGGGGCGAGGGTCGTTTTTCGGGTAGCCGTTTGGTAGGTGCATGCCGTGTTTGGCGTGGTAGCTCGTGTTGATCCTGTTTCGTCGTAAGGATGGCGTGTATGTGCAGTAGCAGGGCCCGCCATAGTCGGATCCCATACGCTGGTAGTCAGATAGTTAGTTCATCTAACCTTGACAGCTTGCTTTTCCAGTATGAAGGGAACCTTTGCGTACCTCTGCTAGCCCAAAGTCTACTAGGACTCCCCGTCGCTGCTCGGGATTATAAAGAAAATTCCTGCGAGATCAGATCGTTAGCATGATACGATACAGCAAGAGAATGAATTCTCACGTCGGTTTTATGTCACGATGCATGATGCCATATCTATGAACAAAGCTCAACGCCGTAAACAAGGAGTGGAAGTAATGACGCATGTCCCGTACTAGAAACGTGCGATACTGAATGCGAAAATCCGTATGTGGGAAATAAGGGAGGACAGCCACAACTTGGTCCTGGTGTCTGAACGCCGTGATCAGCGGACACACAGAGCGAGACCCTCGCAGTTGGTGCAGCAACTCCAATTCGTTCTGGATGCGGAGCGGACTGCTCGTGACATATATCTTTTTCAGGGCTACGTATCGCGGCTTTCTCTTGCCGTTGCCGTTGCTTGTTGGTACGGAGTCCTTCAGGTTGGCGCCTAGACGGCGCTTCTTGGTTGGAGGAACCTCCCAGTTATTCTCGTCGTCGGCGTCCGCGTCGTCGTCAAGATTAACGTCCCATTCATTCCAGTAATTGTCGTATAATAAATCTTCTGCTTTGTACACGGTGGAGAATGTCCCTGGATTATCGGTCATGGTTAGCTTCACGTGCTTTTCCTTAAAAGATGATTGCTCACCCTCGCCGATCCGATTGATTAAACGGTATCTTCTTGAGATGCCTCGAAAGGTGCTCTCTAGGTTTTTCATGTCCTCCCGGACCGATGCGTCCACCTTCTCCTCTTCCTCCGTGTCCATGGTCTCGTCAGGTTCGCAAGTCCCTTGTGTCTTGTCGTCTTTTGGATGAGAGAATTTTTCTGCGGGTTGAGTGTTATCCCTCTCCTCTTCTTCCGTTGAGCCTTCCTTGGGCTGGAAGTAATTTGACTCGAATTTTTCCGCGGGCCGGATGCCTGGTTCCCCGTGCATCATGCACGCGATAGTACTCAGGTATAGCGTGATTCACGAGAGAATCATTCTTTGACGAGCCTATAAGAGCCAGGGATGGCGTAGAAACCAGGATATAAAGCCAGGGAGAGTGGTTGACGCGCGTTTGTGACGTATCAATTGTAAGCATCACGGACACGGATAAGTTGTTTATCAGATCAGCCACCTCCACAGCAACAAAACAAACAAACAAGGAGCTACTCTATACACTATAAGTATACAGCACATCCATTTACCGATAGCTCGTAGTATTAGATATTGAATTGAATATACTATTACCTAGGTAGTTCTACAACAACTGGAGAATATGTAGCATAGACTGCCTGTTTCCTACGCCAATCATCGACTTCTCAATCTTTGGTCTCGCAGTCAACGTCAGTCTGCAACCCACGAAGGGCTGTAATTACTAATTACTGTACAGAGTATGCTCAAGCCTCATTGAGTGTGTATACTGTAACTAGTTACTTAAGTTGTAGTTATAGTGTATGTTTGTATACTGTTAGAATGGCGCTATGCCCTTCTCGGCTAGCGCCGGCTGAAAACGGCAAAACCCAAACACGGCAACCGCAGCTGCCAACAACAGCGACTTCTTTCTCTCTCTCCTTCTCTCTCTTCCTGTTTCTTTCTTCCTATCTCACCATCGCCCTACCAGCGTCCACCATTGCAGCCTTCCAAGGCTCTACAGACAGAATGGAGGACAGGCTGGACTTCAACATCAATGACTCGCTCAAATACTACCTGAGCGACCCCGCGTCAGTGCCCACGCCCGACGCCGAGCCCGAGCTGTTCGACTGCGAAAACGAGACCGAGCTGCTCTCGACCGCCCTCATCGACGGCGTCATCGACCCCATTGTCGACGGCGTCGCCGCGAACCCCGAAGCATTAACGCGCCCTTCCTTCTTCGACTCGCTGCAGGTTCTTCTAAAGTGCGTAAAGCCATTTCAAGTGTGGGGGGGCTAGTGTTGATGAACTGACTGGACAAACGGCAGATGCTGCACCGTGTTGCCGTCGAAGAGCTTGAGCAAGATTCTCGATCTCATTGTGTCCGGCCTCGCAGTCGAGGCCGATATCATACATAGCGACCTGGAGGCCGACGAGCAGGAGGCTGTCCAGCAACATAAGCAACTGCTGGAGATGTACGGCTTCTTGCTCCAATGGGCTCTTTCCGCCGTCGAAATCAAGGCCGCCGAGAAACCGGCGAACCCCGCGCCTGCCCGTCGCGCTGGCAAGTCAGGAAAAGCAAAACAATCAGCCAAAGACGGCAACTGGGATTGGACGGCCCAGATCCAGATTTCCATGGAAGCGATGTGCAAAGTGCTGAAACTGAAACTGGGCAAGATCTTTCTGACCACCTCCGATCGAGACACGTTTGTCAATCTTTTCACCCGCTCGGTATATCTCCTTTTGGAAAACGAACAGCGCGTCAAGAATATGGCCATTCGGATGCACGCTTTCAAAGTTTTATGCATTGCCGTGAAACACCATGGCCACGCCTTTGGTACGTTGTCCTTCAGCAGGACTGCCTTTTTTTTCCTCTTTCTATGTTTTCTAACAAGTTATGCAGGCGCCCAGACTTCTATCGTCCAGAGTTTGACATATTTCGAACACTTGTCCGAGCCGATGGCCGAGTTTCTTCACATTCTCGCGGAGCAATACGACCACACGCAATTGGGTGATGAAATTTTAAGGCAAGATATAATATAATTTGAAAGTTCAAAAGAAAAAGAAAAACTAACGTCTGCACAGGGAGCTTGCCAATAAGGAGTTCAACAGCAATGATACAAAAGGCCCCAAGTCAGTGTCTACCTTTATAGTGAAACTGTCGGAGCTGGCTCCCCGTCTCGTTATAAAACAGATGACTCTGCTGGCAAAACAGCTGGATAGCGAGGTACGAAAGTATTTTTTTTGGATTTCCATAGTTCAGTTGCTCACCAGACCTTTCTAGTCATATACATTACGCTGTTCTATTATCGAAGTGTGCGGTAACCTGATCGCCGACCTCAGCAAAGAAGAAGAGAGGGGCGATAGCTCAAAGTCACAGATTAATGCCTTCTTTGATGTGCTCGAAGAACGCTTCCTAGATATCAACCCCTACTGTCGGTGCCGCGCAATCCAGGTCTATATGCGCCTCTGTGACCTGGATCAAAAATTTCCCAAACGCCGGCAAACAGCCGCCGAATTAGCGGCTAGAAGCCTCGAGGATAAGAGCAGCAACGTGCGAAGGAACGCAATCAAACTACTAGCAAGGCTTGTCTCTACGCATCCCTTTAGTGTCATGCATGGTGGCCAGCTAGCATACGCTGAGTGGGCCGCGCGTCTAGAAGCCGTCGATGAGGAGTTAAATTCTCTTAGACCTCCTCCGGAGACTCCAGGCCTGGGCGAAACCCACATAGATAGTGAGCTATTCGATGATGCAACGCAGCTACCGGATGATTCTCCTTCGAAAGCTCCAAGAATGTCCGAAGAGGAGAAAGCTGCTGCCGTACAGAAAGCTGCGGAAGAAGCTGCAACATCGGAACTTCTCGCGCGATTGCAGTTGACTCGGAAATACTACCTAGAAGCCATACGTTTTATTCAAGTTTTACATTCAGCTTCACAAAGCGTATGCCAGCTCCTGTCAGCCCGCAACAAGAGCGAGGTCATTGAAGCCATGGACTTTTTCGTGGTCATCGATGCATACAAAGTGGAGACAGCTAGAACTGGAATTAGACGCATGTTACGTCTTATCTGGACCAAAGGAAATAGTGACGAAGGAAAAGGTGTCCAAACACACCTGATAGACTGCTACAAGGGACTCTTTTTTGACGCACCTAGCAGTTTCAGTACGAATGATGCTGCGAATTATATTGCTCGCAACATGATCAGCTTGACTTTTGGTTCCACCCAGGCGGAGCTTACTTCACTCGAACAGCTCTTGAGCACAATGATGAAATCTGGTCACGTCTCAGAAGCCGTTGTTGCCAAGCTCTGGCAGGTATATAGCGTGCAGCGAAGAGAGATATCGAAGGCGCAGAGACGCGGATCGATTATTGTCCTCGGGATGCTTTCTCTCGCTGATCCCGAAATCGTCGTGAGGGAAACAGAGGCGATGTTGCGCATTGGCCTTGGAGAGCTTGGAAGGTCTGACCTCGTACTGGCACGATATACCTGCGTCGCGTTGAGGCGAATGGCTCCAGGCCGTCAAGCTAAGAATAAGGAAACCGGTATCGCCAAGTTGCCTAACGACCATCCTGTACTGGCCAAACTGGCGGCAATTACAGAAATCTCCTCTGACAGCAAAGAATGGTATGGAGTAGCGGAACAAGCGATCGGTGCTATCTACGCTCTTTCAAAGCACCCGGATGTCTTGTGTTCTGATATCGTTCGACGAAAGACAAGAAGCGTTTTTCAAGCCAGTGCACGCCGATCCCCCAGTCAAACAATGGTCGAGAATGAGGATCAACGACCGTCTACTGCAAATAGCGAGGCTTCGGCATCGAGTTCTAAGAGCACGCCCTCAGGTCTGTCTCAATTGCTCTTTATCGTAGGCCACATTGCTATAAAACAGATCGTCCACCTCGAGCTGTGCGAGCTTGAGTTCAAGAGGAGAAAGGCAGAGCAAGAGAAGAACAAGTCGACCAATACAGATGGTCAGCAGAAAGACCAGGCAGATGACAAGGAATTAGATCTGATTGGCGGAACAACGGAAGATGATTTCACAGAAGCAATGGCGCACATTCGAGAGCGAGAACTCCTCTACGGGGAAAGCTCCCTGCTAACCAATTTTGGGCCTCTAGTGACCGAAATTTGTGCCAATAATAATGCCTATCCTGACCCGAATCTCCAAGCAGCGGCGACACTATGCATGGCGAAGCTGATGTGCGTCTCTGCAGAGTACTGCGAGAAGAATTTGCCGCTTCTCATCACCATCATGGAGCGTTCCGAGGACCCTATTGTTCGCAGCAACGCAGTCATTGCTCTGGGGGATATGGCAGTATGCTTTAATCACCTGATTGATGAGAACACGGATTTCCTCTATCGACGTCTGAACGACGGCGAAGCGTCGGTGAAGCGAACGTGCCTGATGACGTTGACCTTCCTAATCTTAGCCGGACAAGTCAAGGTCAAGGGACAATTGGGCGAGATGGCCAAGTGTCTCGAGGACGATGACAAGCGGATTGCAGATTTGGCACGCATGTTCTTCACGGAGCTGGCGACCAAGGACAATGCGGTTTATAATCATTTTGTTGATATGTTCAGTCTTTTGAGCTCGGAGAAGAATATCGAAGAAGGGTCACTGAGACGGATTATCAAGTTTCTTGCCGGCTTTGTCGAGAAGGTATTGTTCCTTTTACTTTCCAGCACGATATAAGCTCCAAAACGATATAAGATTTGGTATTGACAGCTGACGCAGGAAAAACACGCCAAACAACTGGCCGAGAAGCTTGCAGCGCGTCTCGGACGCTGCGAAACAGAGAGACAGTGGAACGATGTGGCATATGCGTTGTCCCTACTGCAACATAAGAACGAAGAGATCACAAAGACAGTTGGAGCAGGTTTCCGAGTTGTCACGGCGGGTGCTTGAGGTTGTTTTCTGCTGTTTTGTGTATGCCTTCTCGGATTTGGTCGGTTTGGTGTTCAGGGCAGGCTGGGAGGGTTCCTGCATGATGCTGCATGTGTACGGTTTAATTCCAATATTATATATAGTATACCCAGTTCTGATTCTTTGTGGACTTCTTTCTTCCCCAGCCCACCGCAGGGCACTGGGCTATCTAATATACGTATAATTAAGACTACCTAGGTAGGTCAATTTGGTCTAATGCGGCACAGCACTTTCTGATGCGGACTCTTCCACGAGATGCATGGCCGGGTTGATACTATTTCTTTCTTTATTTCTATTTCTACTGTGTACGTACTTCTTCTTTGTTTTCCCAATTTGTTTTCTTTTCTTTTCTTTGTTCTTTTTGCCCACGTCCTGGCAACCCAGGCAAGGCTACCTAGGTAACAGAAAGGAGTGATTTCCAAAGACCAGTGCATAAATATTCAGAATTTCCATCTTGTTCGTTCCCGTTCGCATTCCCGTACCTGTACCTAGGTAGAACCCAATCAGCTCCGTCAAACAAACCCCATATATACGCAAACCTTCATACTCGGCGGTCAAAATGCCACCATGCTCGCGCATTCCATACGCGCCAGGGGAAAAGGAGAGCATAGTAGCTTTCAGCAAGCAGAATCCCGACCTGTCCGGCCGGGAATTGCAAGTCAGTTTTCTCTTTTCCTTACTGTCAAGAATTAGAAATGAAAAATATTTTAACAAGTCTTTTTATAGCGACATTTTCCCCATCGGAGTGTTAAAGCTATAAACAAGGTGCTTTGGGTAAGCCAGACCCTAATCATCAGCCTGTTGTTTGTTTATCTAGTGATAAATTAACTGAAACTGTCCATGTATTAGATGGAGAAAACCTCGGCTCGACGGGAAGAAGACGAAGACGAAGACGAAGATGAAGAGGAAGAGGAAGAGGAGCAAGTCAGGAATAGTGTAAGCTCTCACCTCTCACAGTAAACAATATTCTTTGTCAAAGTTTTTAACTTGTGGCATGCCTAATTTGCATATATTTAGCTGGAGGCTGATACTACGTCTCCTTTCGCGACGACCATAACGGCAACGACGACAACGGCAACGACGTCTTCTTCCCCCAGCGATGATGAAGATTCAAATGCTGACGATCCTGGCTGGGAAAACCAGCAGCCTTGCAGCAAGGTTTTTTTCCCTTTTCCCTTTTCCCTTTCCACCTTTTTTGTTGGAGATGTAGATTCACTAACATGGGCATTATTTTGCAGAGAATAAAACTTACATATTTCACGCGATCTAAAGCATCGCTGGACAATCCTCGAGGGGCAGCTGCCCTTAGGCCTGGGTCAGGTGAAGATCCACAACGTTTGGATGACTCTACGTTCTTAGGGTTATCATCGCCGCTGCTTGCTGGGAGGCATGGCACTGCATCGTTGACTGAACGTGTCAGTCGCCAGCAGAGTCCTGCTCCTCCTCAACAACAGCAGCAGCAGCAGCAGCAGCAGAATATGGAGACCCAGCAAGAAGAAGCCCAACTCTCCCCCGCCGAAATCCGCCGCCTCTTCGCTGAACAAAACACTCTTTCTTTCGCTCAGCAAAATACATTTCTCGAAATAGCGCTCTCGCTCAGCGAAGCAAACGAGACCGAAAAAATACGTCTCGAGAGCGAGGTAACGACTCTCCAGAAACAGGTCGCGGCACTGCAGGCCGAGTTTGATCGTTGCAAGGGCGAGAGAGAGGAGTTGCAAGTGCTGAGGCAGGAGTTGCAAGTGCTGAGGGAAGAAAATACGTATTTGAAGGGGAGGCTTAGAAGGTTGGCTGGAAGGTTGGCTGCTCATGCTGCTGATGCTGCTGATGCTGCTGATGCTACGAGTGGATTGTGAAGTTCTTTTTTTTTTCAATTCGTGTTTTAATATATACCCCAATGCTTTGTGTTATGTTTAGTGTTGTTTTTTGACGTGGACATGATTGTGATACCCTTGCTACCTAGGTAGCTATGTTTGTGTACCTGATTTTATGAATACCTAGTTGAACGTGTGTACTTGTTGCTCTACTAGGTAGAATCAATATCTACTTATAATAGGTAATAATATATGTGACGAAGGAACTATAACACAATTCTATAGGTATGTAACACCCCCTAAACGAAAAGATTGACCAAACAAAGGTATATAATAAGCATAGCATACATGTCGACCGACGTCTAACTAGACACGTAACTACGTAGTAGTTTCACGGCTAAGCACCCAATACTTGACTCTCCTCTAGCACAAAATCCCCTCTATAAAGTGCCTCTAGCACCCGTTTGCCATCATCTGTCAAAGCCGGCTTTCCAAGCGGAGTAGTTGCGTCTGTGAAGAATCTCGGCTTCCATTGCTCCCTTGCCGCCTCCCTGCTCGCCGCTTTGGTTCGCTGGCGTTCTTCAATCTCCAGTTTCAGTTTTGTGGCTTGGCTGTATTGTTTGTTTAGGATGGAGCGAGTCACGCCGGACCAGAATTTGCGGGATTCGTTGCTCAGCTGGACTTCTTCCGGTGGGACGACTTTATCCGCGGGGAACAAGGGAGCCAGATCAATTAGAAGTTGTTTTTGTTGCTGTTGATCTTGCGAGCCGGTAGTGCTGGAATTGGTACTGGACCCGGAGCCTGAGACGGGGTTCACAAGAGTGAAGTAGATTTGTTCACGCCAACAACCATTGATGCGAGCCAGCACATCGCTTGAAGGCACGTCCTTAATTCGGGTCTTGTTATCATTGTCCGGGTCGTATTTGAAGATCGCCCCCTCGACGCGGTTCTGTGCTCGGCTCACCCATCCGTCTTCCAAATACTGCAAGATAACCTTGATCCGAGTCTTGCGACACGTTATATAGCAGCTATCTGCAACCGAGATGTACAGGGAACCGCGCAAAAGGCCACTCAGATGGGCGAATGGATGCGTGAGTTGATATTCCTCGTTGTCCCGTCTTGCAAGCGTTACGAATATGCCGAGATTGTGCTGGCCCGGTCCAACACGGATGCTTGTTCCTGTGAATTTGGCGCTTATCTGGTCGAAACCCCGAGCTGAGACACCGCGCTCTGGACAGTCGATATAGAACGCAGATACTGGGGGATGATGGGACGTTTGCTCTGTAAGGAAGCAGACTTTGGCAGGGGCGTTGTTTTCCGCAGTCCCATTCGTCGTGGTGGCGGCAGGAAGCACTGGTGCTGGTGCAGTGTCGACTTCCCAATAGGCCTGTTGCGATGTATGTCAGATGGAGATTATAACGCTGGGTGTTCGCTGGTAGATACCCTAAAGAACTCGCCCAGGGTCGAGTTGTATGGCTTGCACGGTTTGCCTTTGATATATTTCTGTGCATTGCAGATTAGCAAGTGAGCATCTGGAATAGCATAGACAAACATACTAGATCTTTTGTGAACCAGAATCGCAACACCTCCAGCATACGACCCAGCTCATCGTCGGATGTACCAATACTGGCGGGTATTCGTGAGCATTCTACTTTATAGCGTTTCATGCTGGATATAACGGTTAACCTACCTTGCAAACGTCTCGGGACGGTCCAGATAATTCCAGTACTCTGTTGACATGGTCAGCAGCAGTCCACCCGCGAATCAGAAACATATCTATATCTGTACCTAGGTTCGGTGTTGGTTCCAAGAGCTGTGCCGGGAGTGAAAATCGCACGGAAGCTATGTCTGCAACGCCGACAAACCTGCAGATAGCCCGGTTAGACTTATATATCATTTGGCGATATGGAGGAGTCGTGGCGGTCGTACTTGCGGAGTATAGATAAGAAGGTCTTCACTTTGGAAGACTCATCGTGACCTTTCTCGGCGGCAACAGCTTTGGAGTCCGGATTGCCACTCATGCTGCTTGCCTCGATTGTTGCAATGTCGAACTGATCGAATTGAATTCAAGCAGTCTGCTGACAGTCAGTATGAGGCTGCAGAGATAACGATAGCGATAGCGATTAGTTCTGCCGAACGGCGGATGCGCACTGAGACAACGAGGACAGAATTTGACTTACGGCTCGATGGTTGAGTCGTTGACTGACCAGAGGATGATAGCGTCACAGCAGCAGGCTGGCTTGGTGGAGTCTGAGCGGTGAATGAGAAGAAGAATTATTATTATTAACTATTACGGGTCGAGCACGGTCGATCGACAGACAGCACTCTCGCTACTTTCCGGGAGCAGGCTGGACGAGGCCCGTGGAGGGAGAGCACGTCGAAGATGAAGCCATGGAAAGCAGCGACTAACAGCAACAGCAGTAAATAAAGCGCAAGGAAGAAAGGAGGAGGAGAGGTTGAGAGGTTGAGAGGTGAAACTCGGCAGGTGGCGGGCGATAAGCGCCGACAGCTGCCTCAGGCCAATCAAGTCTGCACGAGGGTCATCCTACTCCTAGTATATAGTTATATACTAATGTATCCTATTCAATTATATTTGTATGTACGTATATATAGAGAGAGAGATATATGTATCAGCCTGCCTCGCCAAAGTCGTAGTGCCCCGTCTTCGACGCATGCTCGGTTGCGCCCTTCTCACCAACGAACACCCCCCCGCACGTATTGCAGCGGATCTGGAAGGTCGCCGTGTTGGTGTAATAGTGTCTTTCCTGCAGCGTGCGGCACAGCTCGACCGCCTTCTCGACGATGACCGGGTCGGCCGCGTCGAATATGCGCGTGTCAAAGTCTGGCGGCGCGTATGCGTGCGTGAATGGAGGATCCGACGGCGACAGGGCAATGATATCGTAATGTATTCCAGAGTAGACGACAAAGCACCGTGTGGCCTGCCCTTCGTTGAAATGATCTACCCGGAGTGTCTGCACGTCGATCGAACATATCTCGACCCCAAAGTGCTTGCTGAGGATGTTGAGCTCTATAGCGCCACCCCATGCATCTTCACTCTGGATCCAGCGGCAATAGTCATCGGCTTTCTTGTCCAGCACCACGTCGCTGTAAACATCGGGCTGTGCTTGGATGGTCTGGGCCACGATCGAGCGCAGTTCCGTCATCGTATCCATTCCTCCTATCACGGCAGCGCCGACTGCTCGGAAAAGACACGAATTATCATCCGGCATGATGCGCAGGACTACAGTTCCTGCGTGTTCGGGAGACGGTACTTCCGGCGGTTCAGCGTCGCCGGTCGTCGGGGCAGCACTTGGCTGTGAAGCAGGATCTCTCCGGTGGTCTTGTGCTGACTTTTGTGCAACATCGGTGGTTTGGTCGCCTTGTTGTGGTTCTTTACTATTGACAATCAACTGTTCCCCGTTCAGATTTACGCCTATATCGGTTATCTTTTGCGCGGGATCGTATCCCTCGATGCGAAGGGTTTGTAAATTCGGAAAGCCATATTTAATTTCAAAAGCAGCGAGTCCCGTGGCATCTTTGACGAGGTTTATAAAATCAGCCACCGTGGTTGTCTGCTCAAGCGTGATGGTGCTCTGTCCGGTGGGACCCCGGACTCTCACTCGCATTTCCGACAAACAGCAGACGGAATACGTATATAGATTAAACAAATTATTCGTAGAAATCCGGGGTGGCCGGAGGGGTAGTAAAAGATAGGCCTTGCAAGTGTTTCCTTCCAAGGGAGAACTGGAATGCACGGTCTAAGCTGCGAGGGGGGGCTGTCTGCTGCTTCTGGGTTAGAGTATAGCGGCAAAGATAGCAGTAAATAGTAGATACTAGACAGGCTGGAAGAATAACTCGAGAGAATGAAAGTGAAGAAGTTGCGAAGTTGAGAAGTTGCGACGTGAATCACATGCTCAGGCGCTATTCCGCTTTGGGAGCACAGCTTTCTTCCTTCCGTCTGGCGCGTCGTGCCTTCCCAGTTCCTCTTCAACTTCAACCTCAACCTCAACTTCAGCCCAACACTGAACAACCAACCGACTGAGACCATTTCGATAGCAGGGATTTGAATTGCAGTGCGCAACAATTACCAGCACACTGACTCGCGCGCAAGAACTCGCGATCATGTCGGGAGAGGCGCCCGTGGCGCAAGCCGCGCCTGCTCAAGCCGAAGCCGAAGCCGTGCAGTCAATTGAGAAGGACGGCGAAGGAAAGCAGACTGAGAGCGATGAAAAGGAAGCAGGCGCGAAGACCAACCAAATCACTGGCGAGCAATGGAGATCCATGATGGATGTGGTCATGGCAATCTATGATTTCCGTGAAGAAGAGTTGGTCTACTCATTCTATACAAATCACAGTTGGTTATGCTAATATAGACTTTTCAGTGGCCGTGACCCCTCGAGACTCTTCCATCGCAGTGTCAACAAACGACACGTGCCCGACTATTACGACATTATTAAAGAACCCATGGCACTGAGCATCCTGAAACAGAAAATCAACAAGCGCGAGTACGCCAAGTTCGAACAGTTTGTCCGAGACTGCGCCCTGGTAAGCGCATTTACTCCCATCTGATTCAGACTGTCAATTTAGCTAATGGTTCGGCCAGATCACACACAATGCGCAGACCTACAACAGACCTGAATCGCTAGCTTACAAGGATGCGCTTGTGATCAAGGTATTCACCGCGAAGCTTGTGTCGATTTGAAAAAAAAAAAAAAAAAAAAAAAAACCATAATCTGACTGTCAGCTGCTCCTTAGGACGTGTTCATTGCGGAATTCAAAAAACTGGTAGACAGCGGGATCATCACGGCCGATCAAGCGGAGATGCCGGATCTGGGCGAAATCCCGGAAGCCGATCCTTTGCCCTTTGAGGAAGAGGAGGAAGACGATGACGACGACGAAGATGATGAAGATGACGATTCTGATGACGGACAGCGAAGACGAAGACGCGGCCCACGATCGGGCAGGAAAGACGATTCGCAGAATCTGAATGATCCCGACGCTCGGAAAAAGAGAGGCCGACCTCCGCGCGTCGACACACCAATGGAGGCCAGAATCAAGGCCGTCTTGAAGGGGCTACGGAAATTCAAAGATGCCAGCGGTCAGCTCAAAGTACGCCATTTTGAGAGATTGCCAGACAAAGCAACGTATCCGGACTACTTCATGGAGATTAGAGAGCCGATGGCAATTGACCTTATCAAACGGAAGTCAAAACGGAAGAAATTCCACTCGGTGGACCACTTCATGAGAGATGTCGACTTGATGTTCAACAATGCCAAATCATACAACGAGCCAAACAGTCAAATCTTCAAGGATGCCGTGGACCTCCAAGCGGAGGCGCACAAATTAGCTGACCAGGAGAAAAGGAAGCCCGACAGCGAATACTTAATGGAGGATGGTCGCCTACCTTTGCCAGCAGGCATCGAATACAAAGGAGAGCTCTGGAAGGTGGGTGATTGGGTACATATCCAAAACCCGAACGACGTGACAAAGCCAATCGTGGCTCAAATTTACCGAACCTGGCAAGATTCGGAGGGGGAAAAGTGGGTAAATGCTTGCTGGTACTACCGACCAGAACAGACAGTCCATCATTTTGAAAAGCATTTCTACCCCAATGAAGTGGTCAAGACCGGTCAATACCGTGACCACCGCATTGACGAAGTCGTCGACCGCTGCTTCGTCATGTTCTTCACGCGGTATAATCGAGGCCGACCACGGGGGTTCCCGCCTGACAAAGATGTATATGTGTGCGAAGCGCGCTACAACGAAGAGAAACATAAGTTAAATAAAATCAAAACATGGGCCAGCTGTTTGCCAGACGAGGTTCGCGAAAAGGATTACGAGATGGATCTCTTTGACGTGCCGCGGCGCATAAAGAAAATACCGAGCCCCATCAAGCATCTGCTACCTGCCGATGCCAAAGAAACGGATGATATGCCTAAACCTACGTGGGGGGCAGAGAAAGCTCCTCCTTTGGTAGGCGCAGTACATCGACGCCCGCGAGATGAAAACGTAAGTTACAAGTTACAGAGCGTGCTTGACGGGATATTTTATAGAATAAAAATTGACTAGTCATCATAGGAATCTCCACCTCCAGAGCCCACACCGTCACCACCTCCTCAACCCATGCTTATTCCTACTCTCCCTCAACCGGGCCCCATACCACGGCCGCCAACTCGACAAGACGGTGTCGGCGAAAGTACGTTAGGGGCTATTGTCCCGGTGAGATCGCCGGCGGTTGGAACACCGCTTCCGACAATACCAAATCTTCCTGGTGGTATTCCGGCACAGCCATATCAGCCCCAGGCAGTACACAGCCCTGCGCCTTATTACCAACCCTTACAAGCACGCACCGGAAGCTATTCCACGCCCACACCACACCCAAGCACGTACCAGGCTCCTCCGGTACAGGCGGTGCAATCTCCGTATCCCACGGCAACACAGGGCTCGCCGTACACAACACCGAGCCGCTTTCCGCCCAACTTACCGCCAGCGCCTCCATACAACCCCAATGCACCGCGACCTATCGAGGTGTTCCATCTGAGCGATAGTGCAAATGCGGCAATTCCGCAGGAAGTACGGTCTCAGTTCCACTGCGACGATCATGGACGGGTCTTGTTCTTCTCGACTCCGCCAATGGACATGGTGTCTACGGGGAAGAAGCAGCTAGGTCATTCACTAAAGTATCTGGCCGCTAAGGCAGCGAAAGAGGAAAAGCGAAAGCGGCGACAGGAAGAAGAGAGCGAACGACGCATGTCGTTGGATGATGATAACGAACAAAAGATTACCAAGCGCGCCCGTCTAGAAGAAGAAGTCGACCCTTCGCGAGTGCACAAGCTAGTGGAAAAGACGCTGTCACTTATCGCGAGTGATATCTCTGCTGGCACCGATGGGCTATACAAGTCGCTTTATGGGGAACTCGCGCCGGAGGTGCGGGCAGCAGATCGCAAGCAGCACGAGCACAATATGGAAGCGCATCTACTGGCTCACAGGGTGACCAGCGAGATAAAGGCCCAGACGATTGATGATTCGGCGCCACGGGTTAGCGATCTGAAGCGTGGAGGAGTTTACTTGGAGGATGTCAATTGATACGATATGTGCTCTCTTCTTAGTACTTATACTACTTACATGTAAAGATCTAAAGAAGCACTGGTCTAGAATTGCACGGATTTGGTTAGGGCAAATTACTTAATGATGAGCAAGTTGCCTCACTGCCTCAGGCTCTTATCTCTTATCCCCCGCCTCCGCCTTCTCTCTCTCTGTCTTTCTCCCTCTCTATACATTGTATACATTGATACAATCAAACTGTCTGCCAAGTCTGTCAAGTCTGTCAAGTCTGTCAAGTCTGTCAAGTCTTAATACAGTAATACAACTCATCCACTGTGGCTTTCGGCCGGTTCTTCAAACGACACCTCAGCATGGCGTGGTTCTGCTCCGGCACCACTAATACCGAGCTCATCGAGAATCTGTACAGCGCAGGCCTCATCAAGAACGCCCGCGTGAAAGACGCGATGCTTGGTGTGAGCACCAGAGCCCCTTCCTCTAGCAAATACGAATGACATTCCCTGTGTGATGATAAATTGATTGCCAAGATACGTATGCTAACAAACAGCCCCCCCCCGCCCCGGCTCTTCTTCCCCTTGCACTCTAAAGGTCGATCGAGATCATTATGCTCCATCTAGTCCATACTCCGACTCCCCCCAAGCCATCGGCTACGGCGCAACAATCTCGGCACCACACATGCACGGCCACGCCTGCGAGTATCTAATCGACTACCTCCACCCGGGCTCGCGCGTGCTCGACATCGGCTCTGGATCCGGCTACTTAACCCACGTCATCGCCAACCTAATCACCGACCGCTCCTCGCCACCGACAGATGCCGACGGCCACATCGTCGGCATCGAGCATATCCCCGAACTGGTTGACCTGGCGCGCAAGAATATGGGTAAGTCGGAGGATGGGCGAGGCTATTTGTCCTCTGGGAAAGTGCGGTTTATTACGGGCGATGGACGGCAGGGGTGGAAGGAAGGCGGGCCGTACGATGCGATTCATGTGGGTGCTGCGGCTGCAGAGCTGCATTCGGCACTTGTTGAGCAGCTGCGGGCTCCTGGTCGGATGTTTATTCCGGTTGAGAGTGAGGATGCTGAGGGTGGGTTGAGTCGGCTGGGCGTGGGCAATGGGCAGTATATATGGGTTGTGGATAAGAAAGAGGATGGCTCGGTTCAGAAAGAGAAGATCTTTGCGGTCAGCTATGTGCCGCTTACAGATGCGCCGCCTGGTTGATTCACTCCTATATTGCAGGGGAATCAAAATGTGGTAGTAACTGAATTCTCACCAGGACCTAGGTATCATAATTGCTAGCAAGGAGTAATTGAATTATCTAAGTAAAAGTAAAGTATCAACTAAAACCCATGAAAATTAAACTTAAACTGCGTGTTTCCCCCCTGCTGGTAGAAGAATTGTTGACCACCACCACCGCCTCGCCCAGGACCAAACGGATGGCCCTGGAAGGGATTACCTCTTTGAGACTCATGATCATTCGGATCATCGCCATTATCATAGCGAGCCCTCAGCTCCGGGTCCGAGAGGACCTCATACGCCTCGTTGATAGCCGCCATTTTCTTCTCGGCGTCTTCCTTGGACACGCCCTGCGCCATGGATTTATCCGGGTGATGAAGCTTAGTGAGCGTCCGGTAAGCCCGTTTGATTGTCCTGTCGTCGGCGTCACGACTGACTTCGAGAACTTTGTAGTAGTCCTTCTGTTTCGATCTCTTGAGCAGGACCTGGGCCTTTTGTAGCAATTCCTGCACTTCTCGCGAACCCTGGTGGTGCTCTTTGGCCGTTTGGAGAGTATGCATGGCCTGTTCGAATTGGTCTTCGTCGATTTGGGACTGCGCTTGGTGTAGCAGTCCGTGTAGAGAGTGTGGTTTGAGTCGTAATGTATCAGCGCAGTAGCTCTTGGCTTTTTTCGAGTTCATCTGTATGACACCTATTAATACGAGCCAAGCGTCCAGATACTAGAATCGTACTTACAGCTCGGTATACTTCACAGGTAGTCTCGATTAAAGACGTGTATAACTCGTCAGGCGCATTAGGGTGAATAAGTCCTGCTTGCCGAGCGTCTTTGACTTCTCCCTCAACATCGCTTATCATGCCACTCTCATCCGCGGTCCCAACTAAAAGGTTGATGGCATTGCTATATTTCCGCTTCTCCATGAATTCCTTCAGTCGATCAAGATTCTTAACATGTTGCTTTTCCGTACGGAACAGCCGGCTACACAACTTGGAGTCGGGGTCCGAGTGGAGGCATTTCCGGATCTGCGCAATGGCGCGTTCAGTGTCACCCAATGCATAGAATAGTGTCGATGATATCTGCAGATGAGGCTCGACAGAACCCGGTGATATCTGTAGTATATGCGCCAAATCACCAAGGGCTTCCTGGATATCACCCTTCTCGAACCGACAATGCGCACGAGTCCGTCGAAGACTGAGTGCCGCGTTCGCCTTCATAATAGCCACACTGGCCTGTGTGACACACGTTTCCCAGTCACCCTTTGCCTCTGCCGTTTGCGCCAACTTCTCCGCAGCCTGTGCTTCATCAAGCTCCGCGTAATCTGGACTTGATTTCCTACCGGCTTTGACAAGATCAGCCTTTGCACCAGTCCAATCCCCAGTTCTAGCCTTTATCCTCGAACGCTGTAATAGGGCCCCGTCAAAGTCTGGTTTGAGTTCTAGCACCCGGTTGAAATCAACGGCGGCCTGCGTGTCCCGCCCTAGAGACAGATATGTGGCGCCACGCTGGAATATGGTCAGGTAGTTTGTCGGGTCTCTAGCGACTGCCGCGTCGAAGTAGGCCAAGGCATCGCGCGGAGAGCCAGTTGCAAGGTGCGATTTTGCGGAGGAGATCAGCGATGCCACCGGTAGGTCTGCGGGGATGTCTGCTTGCAGGGAGGAAGAGCCGACGGCGGCGCATGCCAGCAAGAGGGCAAGTCGGAGAAGCATCTTGTATTCTTCTATCTGTTGTTAGAGTGATGACCGATCGGTCCTTTTATTCACATCATCGCCGTCGTCGTCGTAGTTTGAACAAGCGAAGGAGTCAAGGACAGGTTGTATAATGGAGTGATATTGGATACGTGTAATTATCTGTATCGCTCTGTATTGCGCTTATCGCAATGTCACGTGCAAGCAGCGCCAGCAAAGGTGATTGGCTGAGCTGCCATTGACGGTAATTTACGGTACGTATATTACTATATGATTCTTACTCGACCAGCTCAACGTCCAACCAGCAGCGCCAGCACAGAATGTTCTTCAGGAACTTCTCAATATGCACAAGATGTCTGCGAAGCTCAATTGTGCTTCTAGGAGAGCGGTCTCCTATGCCACAGAAGCGGTTTCAGTCTTCAGGTATCTTTTCTGCTCTGCCGTCATCTTTTTTTTTTTTTAAGAAAGCAAGAACTGACATCTGCGTAGCCTCTAATTTGTCCAGTGCATTGCTCAACCGCGCTCGCTCAATTGCTCAAGAGCATGACAAACTCACTCAGCTTCTTGCAGAGTCGTTCGATTCCAAGGTCGCAAAGCGCATGGGCGAACTGGCGCCTGTGGCCCAGGCTGTAAAAGCCTGGGACAAAACACAGGAAGTGTGTTATAGTCCGGAATACTATACAACAAAAAGAGAAAGAAAAAAAAAAAAAAAACTAACTGCTTCTACTCAGGCCATTACTGAATTGAAGTCGTTAATTGGAGATCCCGAAACCGACTCCGAACTGAGATCGCTCGCCGTCGAAGACCTAGAGCAGACCCAAACGCAGCTCCCAGTCGTATCCGAACAACTCAAGTCGTCCTTGATCCCACGACATCCCTTTGCAACTCTCCCATGCCTTCTCGAGATCAGACCCGGCGCCGGCGGCGATGAAGCTGGCCTCTTCGCCTACGACCTGCTAAAAATGTACCTCTCGTTCTGCGCGCGGCGGGGCCTGCGCACATCGATTGTGAAGCAAGACATGGAAGATTCAACTACAGCAAACGACCGTATCACGGAAGCAGTAGTCGAGATCGAGACGCCCGGTAGCTACGACATTCTAAGGACCGAAATTGGTGTACACAGAGTTCAAAGAGTGCCCGCTACCGAGACCAAGGGGCGCACACACACCAGCGCAGTCAGCGTGATGATACTACCCAGTTTCCCAGAAACAGGAGGTGGAGCCGGCGACGAAGCTATAAATTTCGAAGACCCAAATAGCGACTACTACGTCAACCCGCAAGAAGTGCGATCCGAGAAGATGCGTGCCAGCGGCGCTGGCGGCCAACACGTCAACAAAACCGAGTCCGCAATCCGACTAACGCACATCCCGACGGGACTCACCGTGTCCATGCAAGACTCGAGATCTCAGCATGCAAACCGGAAAAAGGCCTGGCAGCTGTTACGCGCGAAACTCGCCGAACGGAGGCGGGAAGCTCGCGAGGAAGAGATGGTTCAACTGCGGAGGGGCGCTATGGGCGGCGTTGCGAGAATGGGCCGGGGGGATAAAGTGCGCACGTACAATTTCAGTCAGAGCCGGTGTACGGATCATCGTAGCGGGGTTACCGTGCATGATCTTGATAGCGTCCTGGATGGTGGATATGGACTGGAGACTGTCATGGACAGCGTCCGGACGTGGCTTGTTGACCGTGATATAGAGCTGATGATGGTGGATCAAGCAGATACCTGATACCTAGGTACCTACGTACTTACGTGAGGATGTCATCCTCTTTGTATATTATTCTTTTTGTATATTAGATGTACAATACATTCTATCTGTGTGATTGCCAGGCTTCAGTAGGTACCTAGGTACGTATTTAAATATATCGCCGTTCCGGGTCCATTGTATCCAAAGCTTCCATCGTCTTCTCGTACCTGAATTGCAGTTCATATCAGCATCTAACCATTAACAAACGACATTAGGATCAACACAAACATTGTAAAAACAATCCCTCCACTAAGAATCAAGCGCGCAAGACGCGGCAGAGCTCCAGACCAGAGAGTGAGGACTCCCTCGTTTTTAACTATCTTTGCAGCACAAACAAAGCTGTTTTTGTAGTTCTTTCTTGCTTCTAGCGATTGCATTCTATCGTCTGTCAGACCTGAAAGAATGGTTGAATATAGACTGCCAAAACATACCTCGTCTTTATCGTGTCAAGCGGTTGCGTAGCATACCTAATCATATTTTCACATAGTAAGCAACCTATACACACACACATGGTATCATCTCACTTACACCGTAATCAACCCAGCAACTCCTCCAATGGCAAACGTGCTAGCCGTTCCCAGCTTCTCACCAGGCGCAACATAGCCCTGCGCAAACTGCTTCAGCGTAGTATAACTCGAAAACCTAACGGCCGAATTTGCCGCCTGCCGTGCAGTAGTAGGCACAAGTCCCTGGAAGAATCCGCGTATACCGCGTTCCTGAGCAATGATTTTGCTTCCATGCAGGAAACCGCGCATGCGCGGGTTGGCAGCTTTGCGGTCGTCGATGCTACGTATACAGTCAGTCAGTCAGTCAGTCAGTCAATCAATCATGAAATGTGCGTCATAGGAAAGCATGTGTCTAATCCTCACAGCTGAGTCTTTATACTCTCAAACGGCGTCACGGCTAGGATGGATTCTGTAAACCCAGCCCCGAAGCCTGCAATGACGGTTCCAGGACCGGAGATATTGCCCTCTTCATCCTGAAGGAGTGCCTTGAACTTGTCGAACGCGACGAATCCTATCAATACGAATATGTTAAGTCAGATCCTTCAGTCTTGGTGCAAGACAAACTCACGTATTCCGGCCTTCAAGGAATTCCCAATAATCAACGTCGTACATCCAGCGTACCACTGAGCCCCAAACGGCGGCCAGGGAAGCTTCTTGGCATCAGGTAATCGGCGATTGAGCTGAGTGCGTGTCTTTGCAACTAAAAAGGGTTGTGCCAGCGGAATCAGCATTTGGATGTGCAATTCACACAGTATTCCAATATCGTCCGACGTCTAGGCTTGGACGAAGAGAGCGAGGGGTAGGGGCAATTGGAAATCATTTCCGCGCACATTCTGCAGGATACGTTATTGCTGTATACAACTTGTTAGCAAATGTTCTGAATCTCTTGCGCTGGTTGGGAATGATTATTATGCGGCTAACATACCAACCTCGATAGCTCCGGCCGTGGAGCCCGCAATAATTGACCGCAAACTGCTGGGCTGGGAGAATACGTTAGCGAGAGATATACCGAGTGAGCAAGAAAAGAAAAAGAAAGAAAAAATATATATACCTTGGGCCTCTGGTCTTGTTCTGTGGAAGCCATTGGCGCAAATATGTAGAAGAGCGCATGTCCGAACGTGACGTTCGTCGAGTGTTCCGCTTGGAAGACGGAGCCGAGAGAAATGCTTAAGCCTTAAGTTTTAACCGACTGTCTAGATGAATCACTCAATCTGCAATTTACAATACAGAAGCAAATATTAATCTAAAATCTACGCAATCAAAAAAAGAAAAAACATTCGGAGGGAAAACTTGTCATTTCTAGATTCTCTTCCAAGTACATCATAACCCTCGCGGATTCAATCTAGAACTCCTCCTGTTTTATGAGTTTTTTCTTTTTTCTGTAGTGTTGGGTATTTTGGGGGCAGTTTTGATTTTGATACATGGACGTGAAGTTCATGGATATATCGTGAGACGCAAGTCGAGTTGTTCAGACGAAAAACTCCGAAGCTGAAACTCGATTGGGTGTAGAAAAAGAGTGAGGGACAGAAGTTCTGCGAACATCCCGTCGCAATCCCGTAGATGTGGCGAGAGTGTGAGCATGTGAGTGTTTCTGGGGTAAAAGAATAGGGGATAGAACAAATGGCCGTGAATCGGAAAAGAAGTAGGAAACAAAACACCAAGGAAGGCAGAGAATAACAGTATGCGACGACAAATACGACTCTGTAAAGCGTCATGTTTGGCGCCAGTAATGTCAAACGCTCCCTCCTGCAAACCATGTTCGATAAAACGTCGTATTTCGAACGGTAGAAGAAAAAAAAAAAAACGCCTGACCAGACAGAGACCCCGGAGCCAAACCCATTAACCCGTCAACCTGAACGCCCATCTCCAAAGGATGGATAAAGGAAAGAAAGAATATGGGAAAGGAAAAGAAGAAGGAAGTCTCAATCATGAACGATCAAAAATCCGAATAACCTCCATGCTTGTATCATATGAAGCCCAGAGTATCGAGCGAGTATCGAGCGAAAAGGGGAGGAGGTATAAAAGTGAAGAAAGACATCTAAACATATGGTACAAACATGAATTCATCATCAGGCTGCCATGGCAACTTCAACGTAAAAGGCAAGGAAAAAAGTTCTCCAGGCTGAAGTCAGCCTGTACGTTGAATCCTGATTCGGCGAGAACAACCGAAGTATTGAACATCCAAGGTGTGAAACTATGATGCTGGTGTCGGCTGCGGTTTGGTACCGTCATGAGCATGGGAATTCACAGGTCTGTGGTTGTCGTGTCCACCACCTCGGCGTTGGCCCTGGCCCTGGCTTTGACCCCGGCCCCTATAAGTTCCCCTACCACGACCTGCATTGTTATAACGGCCACCGGGTTGCTGACGGAAGCCCTGCTGCTCACCGCCGCGGTATCCCTCCGGTTGCTGTGCCAGCGGTCCAGAAGCTATGGGACGTGGGATAGTCTCGGGCGAATCGTACACGTAGAGCTTTTTGTCAATAGATTGAGGTATAGGCTGGATCTCAGTGCCAAGCTCTTGCTCAATCTTGTAAAGATTGAATCGGTCTTCCCAGTTGATCAGGTTGATTGCCAGACCCAGATGCCCGAAACGTCCAGAACGGCCAATACGATGAAGATACGTCTCGGCATTTTTGGGGAAGTCAAAGTTGATCACAACGTTCACCGCCTGAATATCGATACCACGAGTCAACAAATCGGAGCAGACAAGGTTGCGGCAAACACCGTTGCGGAAGTCGTGGAAGACGCGGTTTCTGTTGTGCTGAAGCATACGGGCATGGGAATAAAAGCAAGAATAGCCAAGCTCGGTGATCTTCTTTGCCAGCAACTCCACGCGGTTGGTTGAATTGCAGAAGATGATGGACTGGTTGATTTGGAGTTTCGAGAATAATGTGTTGAGACAATGCACTTTTTGTTTTTCTTCCACAAATGCGTAGTATTGCGTGATACCTCGGAGGGTAAGTTCGTCCATCAAATTGATCTCATAAGGGTTGCGCATGTGTTTGTCCTATATCTCAGTCAAAAAGGCTTCCTGACATGTAATCTAGAAAGTCTACATACCTTGAAAGACTTGACGATCATAGGGAACGTGGCACTGAACAACATGACCTGGCGGTCCTTCGGGTGAAACGAGAGAAGCTGTTCAATAACGGGGGTGAATTCGGGAGAAAGGAGCTTATCGGCTTCATCCATGACGAAAGTTGGGCATTCTGACAGATCAGCAACCCCTTTACTTGCCAGATCAAGCACTCTGCCAGGTGTTCCAACAATGATGTGCACCGTATCATTCAGACGAATTATATCGTCCATTAATCCAGTACCACCAGTAGTGACCATAACGTTAATACCGAGATGTTTCCCCAGAGTCTTGCAAACCTGCGAGGTTTGAAGTGCAAGCTCTCTGGTTGGCACGAGGATAAGAGCCTGTGTCTTTGTGCTTTTGGGGTTTATACGCTCCAGAGTGGGGATGATAAAAGCTGCGGTTTTTCCAGTTCCGTTCTTTGCTCGCGCAAGGATATCACGTCCCGTAAGCGCAACAGGTATCGTTTCTTCTTGAATCGGGGATGGCTTCTCAAAACCTGCCTCAAAAATCCCCATCATCAACTCCCGCTTGATATAAAAATCTTCAAATTCGAGGCCTTTCGTCGCGGTGACATCCTGTTGTTGCAGATTAGCACTAGCAGGATACAAGAAAAAAAAAAAATTTTTTCAGAAAGATTCAAGGTCGAACCTCAGTCTGTGTTCGGTTATCCTTTGCGGGGATCTTCAACTGGTCTTTCCATGTTCCTTCCGTTTCCCTAAAAAAAGAAAGTTGCTAACTGAGCGAGTGAAGAATGAAAGAAAAGTAGTAAGCGTGTCAGATCATACCCTAGCTTTGTATTGCTAAGTTGTGATGTAACGGCGTCAACCATTGTGATGTTGTTGATGCTGATAAATGCACAGCCGAGCGTAGCTTTTAGAGAGTGAGAGATAGAGAAAAGATTCGAGAGTAATAGATCGTTCGGCGTGAAGGGTTCGAGGAACGGATCAAAGTCCAGGGTGAAACAAGGAGTCTAGCAGGGGCCTGACGCAACCTTCAATAAACCAGGGATATGAAGGAAGCAATGTTTCGCGTCCTACAAAGAGAGCATTGTGTTAGAAGGGAAAACCCGCAATGTATAAAACACTGTGAAGCTTGATGGTGGTGGGGGTAGATGTGAGATATCGCACAACCCATCATCTATCGACTTACGATAAATCAGCAGTAGTATGTAGAGGCCAAGGTATCAAAAGTTGAAGGCCTTAGTTTTAGACTAGATATTGATCTTTGCCTCGACAGTTAGCACTGGCTGGCGATGGATATGGGTCAGCGTTCGATAGCAAAGGGCGTGAGATTTCCGTCGCTGTTGTTTCTGGGTCAAGTCACGGTTGAAGATGTATGACTGCGTTTAGCAGTTGGTGTTGGGCTTTTCGCTTAGCTGTATGTCACTGTGAGACTGTGAGACGTGGATGAGAGAGAGAGACAGAGGTGACATGAATTATTGAAGTCTCCCACACGAAGAGAGAAAGCTCGGGCTGCGATTCACCAATCACAGCCCGCGCCCGGGTGGGGACAGCGCCGTTGCCCTTTTGGGTCTAGCGCGTTGATGAACTACTTTTGTTCGACTTCGTTTTTCAACTTCATTTCTCTTACGAATTTATTAAATTGGGAATGAAAATGAAAATGATGATGTAGTATGTACATTGTGCAGACCTCTAACTCCTACGCTGTTGACTGCTTGGATCCAGCTCATCTCGCAGAAGAGTATATTCAGGGTGTAGTACTAGTATGTACAAAACATGGCGAGATCTGCTGATATTGATGAAATTTTTATAGAATGCAATCGTTCTTCTTTAATCAGGTTGGACGGAATGTCAATGTACTTTGACCTCTCTCTGGCTCAGCGAGTCTAAAATGGCAATAGGTGATTAGCAACCGTCACGTCTAACAGGGAGCAAGGACTGGGACTGGCAACTTACTCCTTCACCCGGACATCGGGCGCAAGACTTATGTCTGCTCTGGACCCTGGGGTGATGAGAATGAACTGACGGCCAATAGACCTTCTTGCCGCCATCATCTGCGCAAACGCTGTGTTAGTATACTTCAACAGGGGCAAGTGTTTTGCATAGTCAAAACTCACCAGCATATCGATCGACGATTTCCGATTGACCTGGTCCATATAAACATCGCTTTATGGTCGAATGTCAGTTCAATCATGCTTTAACCTTTTCTCTCAAACACTACGGTGCACTCACAACTCATCAAGACAGCGAATAGGCGATCCCATGGCTTCCCAGAGCGACAAGAGAAGACAGATTTGAGAGAAAGATTTCTCGCCGCCAGATAGTGTCTTTGCACCACGGCCGGCACTGTTCCTAGTGATATCCGGTTCGACCTATATTGAAAAAAAAAAACCTATTAGTTAGGGTGGGTGGAAGAAGTCGAGGGAATGTCGTCTGACCTGTAGATCTAATAATTTCGCCTCATGGTCGGTGAGAAGCCGGCCACGGAAGCTTCTTTCACTAAGCAAATACGTAAACTGGGCTTTGGCACGAGACGATATATGAGCCCGGAAGTTCTTCCATCGCTCGCGCCGGTAATTGATTGTATGTTTGAATATCTGCATTTGGAGCCCCATTAATACGGTGACCCATCAATGTAGAATATATGGAAAGATGCAAAATTTCTCACCTGTTCAAGCTTCTCAAGCTCATTAAACTGTTTCTCAGCGCCCGCTAAGGCCTTGCTTGCTTTAAGCAATTCAGCGGCTATTTCATCTCGTGAAGCGCCCATCCTATTTTCCCCGAATTAGAATCATCGTCGAAATAACACACAAAAGGGAGCTACAAAAACTGACTGTTGATCAAAACGTTCTAAATCGCTATTGAGTTTTTCAAGCTTCTTATCAAGGCTGTGCGGCGTCTCGCCTTCGTCAACTGGAACGCGCGCGGACACGATACTGGCCTGCTCGCAATAGTTGAGAACGCGGGCGTTCATGGCCTCCTTTTCTGAAACCCTTGCCTCGCGTTCAAGATTCAAATCTCTGACACGTTCGTATGCCACATTTTTCTGTGCCAGAACAACTCGTCGCTGCTCTTCAACTTTAGTGTGCTCGTTTTCAGCAATACGAACTTTGTCCTCCAGAGGCGTGATAGCATCCTTCTTGGCGTTTAGCTCCCGTCTAATCTCTTTCAGGGTGGTCTTTATTGTTCGCAATGCCTCATCCGACTCATCAAAAGAATTGCTGCTGATTGTTTTTTCGGCTTGGGCTTCTGCTAGAGAACTTTTCAGTGCATCTAAACGGCCGTCTTTGACACGGTCCTTTTCAATGGCGTCTTCAAGGGCATCGGCTTGATCTTCAAGTCGCTGTGCCTCAATTTTAAGTATATCCTCTTCTCTTTTGTGTTGTGTTAGTGCGTTCTTGCATCGCTGTAACTCCGTCCGAGCGGCGGCCACTCTTGATTCCATGTCCGTCAATTGGCTCCTAAGTGCTTGTACGTTTTCTTCCTGAAGCCTGTGATATCATTCATTAGGAGAAGCCCGCTAGGTAGTGCATAGTACTGCAGGTTTACACACCTTATTTGAGAGTCAATATCCGATCTCATACGCGGTCTGCCGGTGTATGGAGCTATAGGAGCTTGGCTGGGCTCTCCCGTCCGCCCATATGCCAGGGTAACACCTCGACGCCTGTCTCTAGGGTCGATACATAAGCAACGTTTCACGCATCTCAGACGTTCTCCTTCAAAGAGAGCAGAAGACGCCTCTTCCACGTTCTGAATCAACACTATTTGCTCGATCCCGTGATTAATGATCAGCTGCCGGCGAACAAGATTATCATTTATCTAAATATGTGTCAACGCCAGCTAAGAAGAAGAAAAAAAATATGTCAGGTGTCGTACCTCGAGAACTCTTAGTATAGTATCAAAGCGTTGATCCGGCTCGTGAGCGGATGTATCAATAGGGCCATCGCTGCCAATGAGTATAGGGAAAACACTAGTAGATTGTTAGTGAAAATACAGATAATAAGGAAGTAGAGACATTACCAGTTCACTCTCTGCATGAGGCCAGTAAGTATGTTCATATCCCGTTTCGACGTGACTATGAAACTGTTGAGGGAAGAGTTCAGAGACTGTTCTATGACTGCAGACCATTCAGGCTTCGTGAGAGTAACGTAGTGGGCAACTGGGCCAACGGGACGGCAAGTGAATGAGTTTTCATGAGCAATGGCATGGAGAAGCTGAGGCAACTTGTCAGAAAATCCCGCGTTAGACTGCCCTCGATCTTTGGAAAGAGATCTGAGTAGCTTTTCCGCTTGTTCGATTTCGGATTTCTGTTTGTGCACAGGTGCAATAGTCTGCTTTAAATTCTCCTCTGCTTTGCGTATCGCTTCGTGAAATTTGTTTGCGCCTGCCTCATGCTGTGCATGTCTTTCAAAGGCTTCTTTGGCTTTGGCCCTCTGTTCCGTAAGCTCTTCCTGCTTCTGGGCAAAGTTGCCTCCATCAACATCTGCCAATCGTCTTTCCTCTTCGGCTATGTCCTGCAGGAGCTTATCAATCCGTGACTCGGCAGATTTTAGATGTTCGCGAATTTTCCGTTGTTCCGCCTAAACAAACACATCAGAATGATAATTCCCTCTGGTTGGAGGAGGGAAAAACATACCTGGAAATCATGATGATTGCTCGTTTCCTTAGCAACGGCAGCCTCTATTTCCTTTTTTTCCTGCTCCGCTTGTTCCAGTGATTCTTTTGTATTTTTCAATACTTCGGACGCAATCTCGAGTTCACGCTGCGCTTCTTCATACTTGATGTCCAAGGCCCTAACGTCAGACTCTGCTGCGACAATCATATGGTCAAGTTCAGCGATAGCCTCGTCAATCTTATCTCGTATCTAAATAGAAAATAAGCTCCCAAACCCCCAATATCCTAGATCGAAGACATTCACTCACTCTTTCCTGTTCCTCAACTTGCGCCCAAGCCATCTGGCCTCGTAGATTTCTAACGCGCAGCCGAATGGTGTTTCGCTGATCGGAAAGCTCTAGCCTTCGTTGGGCTTTATCCTTATCGGCTTTTAAGACTTTGAGATCTTCTCTTCTGGCGTCGAGTTTCTCTTTGATCTGATCCACGGACTCTTCAATCAGACGATAGTCATGATCCAACTGTTCAAGTTGGACTCCTTTCACGAAGAACTTGTACTTCTCCGCGGGGCTCGAGGAGCTAAGAAACTGACGGGCCATGTCCTGTGAAAGCACATTCATAGGATTGTCGATCTGCAGATTGAAAAAGTCCGTAATCGCATCAAGGTCGGCCTTTTTGTTTGAAATTATTTTACCCGCTTCATTCTTGAGCTTAAAGCCACTCGATCCGCTCTTTGTAAAAGACCGCTCGACGATAATAGATTTACCGTATTCATTAGGCATATAGGCGCCATCTCCTTGGTTTTTGATCCGGACGATAATAGTTGCTGACCTGCGTTTTTTGTCTGAGCCAATATTCCTCGCAAATCCCCCCCCCCGCATAACAGGGAGCCAAGAGATCAAAAGATACGACTTACTCCTCTCCTTCCTTGATAAAACTTTTTAGGCTCTGGCCTCTATTGGTAATAGAAGCCTTGGCTCCCAGACATAGCGTGAGAGCGGTCAGAATTGCGCTCTTTCCACTTCCGTTCTTGCCCACGATAAAATTGATGAGCGGACTGAGTTCGACGGAGAAGTGCTTGTGGCACATAAAATTGAAGCAATCCACGCGCTCAATAATTCCATGATCAGAGGGAACATTCGTCTCATGCGTGTGGTATCTTTCTAGTATTGCTTGCGTCGCCTGCTGCTCCAATGTGTCTTCGTCCTCTTCGTCAGCCTCGAAGGTCTCGAAGGGTTGCAAAGGCATGGAAGATTCCTCTCGTTCCCTTGCGTCGTCGCTTTCGCTATCTCCATCGCTGGCATCACTGTCTGAGGAAACCGATGTGCTTTCCGATGTACGACGCCGCTTATTCTGTAGGCACAAATTTTTTATCTCTTGTCAGCAATCTCGGTCTGAAAGGTAAATGAGCGCGGTGGACCAATTTACGGAATTCGTGTCTGAGCTGCTGCTCGAATCATCCTCATCGACACTTGCTTGCGCACGCTTCAGAGGTGCCATATTGCGACCACCAGCATGAGACTGGTGATATCCCTGATTTTCTGTGCTTGCAGTCACTTCATGTCAGAGTCGCGCCCAAGCGGGAGTTTGGCGCGACTTGTCGCGTAAATCGACGGCGCGCGAAGTCACGTGCCTTAAGCCTTTATCAAATGCAAATATCAACTTTCAGCACATCAACTTTCAGCACAGTAAAGTCATACTACGTGAAATTCGACATATACATCAATTCATTCATTTATTCCTTGCCCGTTCAATATCTTATAAGCAGCTAATTATCGCAAGCAATTTCATCAACTATATCAGCCACAGTCTCGCCCAAGAGATTGAAAGAAGTAATGCACTTCGACTCTCTTTGAAAACCCAATCCGTTAGGAGCAAGTAAAATTCCGGTCTAGGATATTAATGTCTAAGCATTAAGCGGTTCTTCTGCAACGTAATGCAGGTAAGCACCTAGTAACTTGGTGCCTTGTATATAGTTGCCCTTGTCGAGCTTCTCGTTGATGGAATGAGCAGCATCTGTGGAGCTTCCCATTGGCAGCAGGAGGACGTTCTTGCCAGTGGCTTGTTCAAATGTCAATGTGACTGGGATACTGTATGCAGGTTAGAGCGTTCGTGAATTCCATAAGTGCGCATTATCATCAGAAAGTCTACACATACCTGCCTCCCTCGCGGGTCATATCGGGCTCTACGCCAAAGACTTGCTGGACTGCCTTGCTTGCTGCGGCAAAGTTCCAGTGCTTGGGACTAGCCACCCACCATTTACCTTCATGCGCCAGGACCACATTCAACGTGTTCTTGCTATTGAGCTTGGCAAACTCACTGTTAATATAATCGGTCACTAGCCTCGTCACATCCTCACTTTCCATGTTAGGAACAGTTCTAATGGAGAACTTCCCAATGACCTTGGCCGGGATCACTGTCTTCGCGCCGGGGGCAGAAAAGGCGCCTTCGACGCCGTGGATGGAGAGTGATGGGAAACGCCACCGTGCCATGAGCGTCCTCTCCTTGGTCTCATGTATACTCGTTTTGCTGCCCAAGGACTCGTGAAGATCGTCCATAGAGTAGCTGATCCCGGGATATAGTTTTTCTTCCTCTTCAGTGACAGGTGCAACGAGGTCCATCAATCCGGGAATTTGAATGTTGCCCTTCGCATCTACTAGTTTCGACAGAACCGTGACCAAATCAGTCATGGGCTCGTGGGCAGAGCCACCAAATACTCCACTGTGCAGATCTTGGCCTGGCCCGGAAACAGTGACATAGTAGTAGTTGCAGCCTCTTAGACCGTAAGTCAGACAAGGCTTCTCAGTTCCCAACCAGTAGTTATCAGAAATGCACACTGCATCAGTGTCTTTGAAAAAGGCCTTGGCTTCGGCTTTGATGAAATCGTCCAGACCCTCAGAGCCGTACTCCTCCATACCCTCGAAGCAGCAGAGCAAGTTCACTGGGAATTCAACTCCAGCCTTCTTGTGGGCTTCGATCACATTCAGCCAGCCGAGAACGGGACCTTTGTCGTCTGTGCTTCCGCGTCCATACATTCTACCTTTCTCATCAATGGTCAACTCGAAAGGTTCGGTTGCCCAACCGTCCTCCTTCAGTGCTGGCTGAACGTCATAGTGTCCGTATACCAAGATGGTCCGTTTGCTGGGGTCGTTGCCGTAGCGAGCAATAACTACCGGGGGCAAGTCAAGGTGCTCTTTTCCGGGCTGCTTGCCGAGAGGGCGGAGCTGGACTTCAGCGCCGAGCTTTTCCAGTTCCGAGGCCAGGAACTTTCCCATCTGAAAACAAAGACAGATATCAGCGCCTCTACTGCGTGAAATATTATCGAGAGCCGCATCCTAACACACCTTGACCACATCTGGACGATGCTCATCGGCAGCGGAAATGGACGGAATAGCAACCGCTTTTCGAAGACCTTTTTCAGTAGTTAGTAAGCATAGCTCGAGAAAACAATCGTTGATGGGCGAACGCACGGTCAATGAATGACTCGGAAAGGTCATCGACCCTAGATATTTATCGAATTAGCCACAGACGATCAAAATGAATATTTTCCTTTTCCGTCTCAACTCTCAACGGCCAGGGCATGACTAACTGTTTGAAAAAGGGCTCCAATTGAGGCGCCATTTTGGAATCACTAATGTGGCCGTAGTAATAACGCTTGCCAATAAGAGGTTTCAAAGGCCTGGATCGATGCGTGTCAAAGAGGGCTGTCCTTCTGCTGATAGAAGACGCTGTGTTTGGCCTGATGAGAAGCCTGAGGGGCAGAGCGGGGGGCATGGTTGATAAACTAATAAGTGAGGGATGCGGCCAGCAGCGTTTAAACCCGGATACCTTGCACAGTGCAAACCTGGCTAGAATTTTTAGCGCCTTTTTGAAACAAATGTTTATTTACGCCAAAACTCTCCGTTTACGCACCAAGGCTTTATTCAGGAACTAAATCTGGTTTATGAAAACATTATGAGCGTGCTTAACTAGTAGTTATGAGCATTCTGCCATGTAAATACTAAATACTAAAGCATCAGGATGAGAATTGAGAAATCTAAATTTTCAGACGCTAAGAATTTGCTAAGAATTTGCTGATAAAACTCCCAGCCGGGTTTAGCCGGGTTTAAGTAGCAGCTCCTATTGGTGGAGATGGCTGAGCTTTATTCAATAATATAATATGGGTTCGTCGATTCGAGTCATGGTGTGAAAATCACGTATTTTGATGCATACTTCACGCACGGGATTATACAGAGAATATGTTGTTGATTGCAATGCCTTCGATAAAATTTGTACTTTCATCAACTAATAAAATTACACTGGAAAGTCCACGAGAACATATGACTAGACCACAGACCAAAAACCAAGCCATCATTTGCCGCAACGAGATAATACAAGCAAAGACTAAGCGACACGTATCTTGCCTCTCCAAACTGCATGCCAGTCAATCATTCATCTCTAGCCCAAGCCTGTCTTCGAAGATTGCGGTCTTCCCTCGCCATGCGCCGCACATTACCCCATCTCGATTTCACCGCTTCCAAGACCCGTCTCTGCAACTCCCACTTTTGCTTCTGCGGGATGGCTTCACAGACATTGGCAATGAAGCGAGGGGAGCATTCAAAGTGCCTCGCAAGCTTCCATCGGCTCCACTTAGCCGGGTCTTCGACGCGTAGTCTGCGAATCTCTTTCACTTCCTCGGGAGTTACGTGGTTCTGTAAATGCGTCCGTTTGTAGTCTGTCGGCTTGTTGGCCGATGGCAGATCCTCTGGTGATCCGGCCTGCACTTTGGCAGAAGGAGCCGTGGCCGAAAGAGGCTTTCGCTGGTCAGAGTCCGGAAGGAATTTAGACGGCGTGTGGAAGACATTTGGCGCGCTCGAGGGCGGGTTGAACAGGATGGTCTCTTCCTTTTCTACAGACGGGTTGAAGGATTCGTCTGGCTTGATGCGAAGTCGTTGTTTGGTTCGCCGATAGGTGGATTGATAACGTCTGCCGGATATCGAGGCCAGTTCACACCAGGACGGCAGTAAGAAAGGAAGGGAGACGAAGGATTGCCGAGCGGCAATCAAAGGAGACTGCATTGTGTTTGATGGTTTGATGAAGAGAAACTCGTGACAACTGAAGATGAGTTTTGATGACTCCGACAGCGTAGCAGCAGAAAGAGCTCAATGGGAAAGAAGGCAACTGCAAAGGAAGTAAAGAGCCGTAGGCATTCGGAAACAACAAAACAAACTTGTGGGACAGCGTTGTTTATTGACCTGGCGAAACCACTGGCCAGGCTGGTCAAAATCCCCTGCCGAACGTCGGTTGAGATTCAGAAAAATCCGGCCGCTAGTCTGTCACGTGATCTTGACCCTGCCAAGCCTCATGGAACGACGGATTTTTGGATCGATATTTAACAACTCAATACTGCTCACAACGCTCACAACGCTCATAGGGGTATCTGCACAAACGATATTTACAGAATATCGCAACATTCACGGCGAAGATTGTCCTTATGAGGCCGTGGACTCGGCGTGGAGTGAGCTGCTGCTTAGACCTTTTCCTTCCTGCTTCTCGTACGTGAAGGAATATCTTGTGTACGATTGTATTTCTCGTCTACATTGGCACGAATCAGTAGCAGTAGACGGACTGACGGACACTTTCTCGCTGCACTTTGTAAGGATTTCGGATAAAAGTTCAACTCATGGATGTCGAGGAGATCAACGATAACTAACGACGAGCGACGGCAAAGAAAGTTATCTCAATTTCCGAAATACATTAAGTTTATCGACGCCAGACTTGTCTGGTACTGTATCATCATTCTAGATCTTACCTTTGTCCCTCATCTGAAAGCAAGGATGATACCTACTTGATCTTTTCACCGGTCTTTCCCATGGTTTCAATGGACCGACCTCGAATATGCTCCCCAACAATCGTCTCGACGCCGAACCGTCAAGTGCCGTGCACTTCGGCTTCAATTGGCATTCAGGAAGAAAGGGACACTATACCTATGCTTCTCACTAAGGTGGCCACCGACGGGCATCCAAAGTCAGTGTGGCCACCAACTAGATTAGTTAATTACTAAGTGATTTTTCGACCGATCGCATCGAGAAAATTGACTCTAGACTTGTATAAAATGGAATGAAAGGAGAGTTACCGCCGAGTTGTCTCTCTCATCTCTGACATGCTGAGGAGCGGAAATTGTCGTCTCTCCCGAGTTTGGCCACCAAAGATTTGGTCTGGTAGAGGACGTACCACTGTCAGGATGGCCTTCGGGAACCTCATGGCCGATGATGGGGCACTTTTTACGTATATCAACATCAATGTACCAACGTTTTCTAATGTATAGATGTTGAAATGCTTACCTTCTTAGTATCCGGCAAGAGACTCTCCAGATGGACTTGAATGTCCAGCGGCTCGTATGCACGAACGACTTTCCCTTGGACATACCAATCCACATGTCCATCTTCTCTTCTTCAGAGAGCGTAACGAAGAGCTTAGCATTATTTCCCGGTTTTCTCTTCGAGTGTGACTCCATGGCCCACGAGGTTGAGGAAACCGTAAGTGGTGCACGCATTGCACGCATGGTGCACTGCATCAACTACATTTGAGCGGTCCTCTTATACCGAGTTGCACGTACACAGGTGCCTAAGACCGGAAAGCCTCGACAGACCGACCCGAGTGGATGGCATGGGTGTCCAGACGCGGCATGTTTCGAAGATCACTCCCTTTCCTAATTGACCCGACTGGAAATACCTCACATTATTTCAGAATGAATCGGGCCTGTCATTCGTTCACAGAATCATCCGGAGTATCTCGTCGTCGATGCACATCAGCATCTAAACCAAATTTTCCGACAAAAAATAAATGAGCAGACTCAAAAGGTGGCATCAAGGATCCGAATCTGGGCATTAACTTGAATACTCTATGAATTTTGAGACATCTAAGTATATCTCACTTCCACCGGACAACAGATGCGTCGGCCTAGGGTGAATACAAGCGATGGCCAAGCGCACAGAATGATAGGCCTCCTACCAGATAATCGATATCAACACGCTCCAATAGCAATCAACGCTTAGTAATACTTAAGGAATCCCCAAACCCACGGAACGTCCAAGGAGTGATACAATGTTCACTAGCGTAGCCAGCGGCAAGAATGGCTATTTCGAGGCCTCTTACGGCTCTATCTAAAATGAACTTTGGGCATGCACTAAGATATGCCACTGAATTGCATAATCGCTCACTTTAATAAGTTACGGAGTAACTTAGTGAATGAATGATTGATTGATTGATTAATTCATCTAGCCGTCCCAGCCGCCCCACAGGCAGCTATGCGGCATGTAACCTAATCGGTGGGAAGGGGTAAAGAGGGGGGAGGCTGTGGATTTCTTCATTTTTCACTGTGTTGACGGCGGCTCGGATTCAGATTCCTGCTGCAATCTGCCTGTTGCAATGGCGTACTTGATTACTGCCTCGACAGCCTTCATATCTGGTTGCCATCGTTCCGATTCCGAGCGTGATTTTCCGCCTAGAAAGAAGGATAGATTTCCTC
>JAMAFX010000133.1:0-62114 GCA_023625875.1 Trichocomaceae sp. PYS4502
TCACCAAATGAAAGAGGCTATCAAGAGGAAAGCAGAGTACAACGATCGAGGCAGCAATACCCTACAAGATGGATATTGTCAAGAAGATATTCGAAGACTCGTACGATACTGCTGATGTGGTTGGGCAGAGCAAGAACAGAAAAGCCGAAAGCCGAAAGCTCAGGAATCCTATCTTCGTACGGCTGTTGACTTCTTATTTAGTCATACTATGCTCCTTCGAGGTGAAGATAGGCGTGGATTACAGCTTCCTGATTTGTTCACTATCAAAATGGACGAAGGGCCAACTCCTTGCTGGCCTATGATCATGCTTAAACGCAATGGAAAGACTAATCAGCTCGGACGAATTGAGTATATGGGAGTAATGAGGCACAAGGAGCCGTTACTCTGTACTGTTAGTTAAACTGCCTTCTATCTTTTTTATCAGTGGGAGATTCTACATGAACCAGTTCCTCAATTCTATCAGCGACAGCAGTGGTATGACTGGCATCTTTTTAAAGGGGCTGATATCCACAAGCCCCTTTCGTACGAGATCCAATTGAAGTGGACAAATGAGGTCTTCGATGCAATAGGGTTGTCAACCACAAAGAAGACTCATACTGGACGATCTGGTGGAGCTCGTCATGCTGAATTGAAGGGTGTGGATGAGGCTTCAATTAGGAGAGCAGGCCACTGGAATTCAGACAGTATGAGTAACTGCTACCTCTCTGAACTGCCTCGGCCTTTTCTTCGTACGCTTGCTGGCTTCAATCCTGGAGATCAAGGCAATTACTTTCTTCCTAGAGCTTCGATTCAGCCTCCAGATAGCCTCATACGAGCTCTCTGGCCCTGGGTGGATTCATGGCTGGAGTGGTTTGGCCTTGGACATGATTCCTTGATCTCTATAGAAGGTGCGAACTTTCAATTGCCTCCTCTTCCTCAGCTCGTACAAGAAGGCACACAGAAATGTGATCAAAGAGATCTAGCTGCTCAAGGGTTCCTAAAGCTTTTACATCAACTGCGTACGATCATTCTTCAAGACTCTGTGTTCCTTCAGATGGAGATTCCTAGTCATCCAATATGGAGGCATGAACTATTCCAGCGAGCAGATTACACGCACTTCTCTCAGCAACTTAGAGAGTCTGTTTGTACGAGCTCAACCCCGTACGAGATCCAGCTTCGACAGACGGTTCCAGTGATAGCAGAGCGCATATCAAATATAGGAGACAATCTACATCAGTCTCTAACCTCTAATTTCCATGGATTACAGAACTCCATGGAATCAATGACAAAGCAGATGGACGATTTGGTATCTGGCAAGATTACTTTCCTCGTACGAGCAAATGGGAAAAGCCAGGAGGCTAAGACAGAAGCAAGTCCATTGCCATCTCCAGAACAAGCAGTTATTCAGGCATCTACAGTGGTCGATTCTCCAGCCCTATCCCAGCTTCAATCAATATCTAGGGCTGGATCAATGACAGCTATGCCTACTTATCAACTATCTCGTACGATCAAAACTGTACGAGAGGTTTGGGAGGAGTGGTATTATGGCTTACACGGCAATCCATCAGTACAATCTATCGAGAATCAATGGGGTGCTAGATGGAGAGCAGATTCTAAGAGTCGTATGATGTTTTCAAGGAGAAAGGTTATTATTGATGAGATCTACTCTCGTACGAAAAGTGGCCTTTCTCTATCTGAAGCCGTCCAGGCTGTTGGGCTCGTACAATTCAGTGCTAACTGCTCTTTGGATAAGTTGTCAAAGATGTTAAAAGGGAAAACTAGGGCTTGATTCTGTAAATAGAGAAATTGAAGCTATTTGTACATATGTGTCTGAGTCACCAATTGTGTTGTCCCTGCGGCCTAGCCACCTAAGCTATGACCAAGCCTCATGCTCATCAAAAATAAAATAATAACTTGGAGTCCTCCTTGTCTGCCTGATATAAGCGTACAATAAAACTGGCAGAATCCTGCGTTACGAGTAAGGCTCGTACGGGTAAATCTGACCCCCATGTATTTTATGGTTAATGGTGGCTTGGCGTTGGGTTACAAAATGCCCATAGTAAATCGTTGTAACACAGGTTACCGCCCATAGTGGGCTGACCCCCCATATAGCCACTAGGTATGATATAAGTTAGCAAGTTTGGTCAAGTCAAGGCAGTGGTAAAAGCATAAATCAAACCTTATGGTAAATAGATTGCGAATTGGCCTCGTAGGCTCGTACCCTGCAGCGGGAAATGGATGAGTGTTAAAAGAGGTGATCTATCACGTCGTAACGTCGTTAGCCGTACATAGTAAATTCAAAATTGCAACTACGTTATAAACTCCACACTGAACAGTGAAACACCGAAACCCATTTTATAATTGCCTGTGCACCTGATCTCATTAAGAAAGAAAATTCTAGCGCGTAAACCCTGACCAAATCCTCGTTCGTATAGGAATAAGCGGTGATTAATTAACACGAGCTAACAATTGAGAAACTAGACTGGTCACATTTCAAGACTTTCCAAGACTGGGAAAATTTACCTGGTTGCGCTAGGTACTTGGTTAGTTACTCGAATTAACTTAGTGAAGCCGGTAGCTTCAATTGACAGTGTCTGGATATGTCAGCCTGGGGCACGAGCATTATCTAAGCTTGTATGGAGTAGTTAGGTAGACCCTGAACTCGCATAAAGCCGTAGAGATAGAGACTTAACATGATTCATAATTCACATTCATATTCGCACGTTGGTTCGTGGAAATAGAATCCATGGATACACTACTTAGTTAGTACTTCGAGCGCATAAAATTGTATACCGAGGTATCTACTAACTATCCAGGCTCCATGACTCAGTTGCAATCATTCAGCTGCAAGGCTGCGCCTCGGCTGGAATCTCGATTTGGTCGTACAGGACCAAGACAGCTAAACTAAACTTACCTGGGGGCTGGTAACCGCCTACATACATATACACAATGTGACAAGCGAATAGATATATTCTCCGATGTTCGTCAGTCATTTAGCGAATGATAGAACGGTAGCGAGGTACGTAATAGTCGGACATCTACCTATCGATCACACGGGTATGCGCATATTCTGCCTGCACCTGTAAATGTAATTAGTATGTATATGTAGAATCAGAGGACTAGGCGTGAGACTGCATGAACTGAGGTTATTACAGGTATGTGCAGATGATGCGACGATCATCAACTGCATACATCCTGCATATATAAGTACACAGTGCACAGTGGCGGAGCTTCTTTATGCTATTAGGCTTTAGCAGACCTGAAGTAAGATACCATCTCGGCTAACTTAGTTAATGCTAGGGATATGACAGTTGTCGCCATATGGCAGAATCTGACATTGTTTAAAATCGGGCAATGCTTAATTCCAAATCTTGGAATCGATGCGCGTTTGTTTACCGTACTCAGCGTACTGTAGGTAGTAGTACCCTTCTTTTTATTTGGCTGATTGATTGCTTTCTCGATTTGGGATAACCATAAGCTAGACCGGAAACAACCTGGAAATAACTAAAACTTGGAATATACGATGAAGTACGACACAACGACACGGCTTCGGACGGCCTCGCTAGGTAAAATTGAGGTTCTGAAATTTCAGTTCATTATAATTATCGTCGGTAATCTTAAATCGGGAGCTTGGTCGTATCGGAGTCGGGAGCACGTTGTAGATCAATTATCTACTAGTTAGCTGGTCCACTGATTACAATACGTACTATCTTTTATTAAGGCTTTAAGCATTCAACGGTCGTTCTAGTCCTTAATCCACGTACACACTGCCACGCAGGAGTTAATATTACTCGCATATATCTAGGATCCTTGGATAGTAATCATCAACCCTGCAACTTCAACGGCTCGATAGTTATATCCATCCCTGCACATATGCCTAGCTGCCAGTTCCTCTGATAGATTAAACCATTTATAGACCAGGCTTAACGACTCTCACGACCCATTTTTTGAGCGTTATATTAATGCTACATGTTATTACCAGGTTAGAAATCCTCCCGGATCCCTCTTCCCGGATCCGCGGATGCTTGAATATAACGTCTCCCCGGTAGACTCGGAGCTATATCCATGTTAAGCTGTTAATGCTAAATTATAAGTAAGTACTCCGTAATAATAGCTAGTTCAACTTCGGGGTCTTGTCGATCAGAACGGGGCCGCCGTTAACAACTTATAGTACGGAGTACTACTACGTACTTGGGTTAACTAATGGATATTTTCAACGGCTTTTCTGATCCTGGAGTTATACAACAGCTATCCTAGGTATCCAACCTTGGAACTTGAGCTGATGGTTGGTTGGCAGTGGACCAGTGGTCAAGATTAGTACAAACAAACCCGTACTTGTGAGCAGCGACCTTCCACAGCTCGTCTCGATACCCAACAAGTTACGTACTTACCTACATATGATAATGTCTAGACCACTGTGCCTAACGTCTTTGACAGTTTGCATATCAACTGTCAGTCTTGAGTCGGGTAGTTCCGACAAGTCGTTACGTAGTCGTACTAGTACGTACTACGCAGTAAGTAGTAAGTACTAAGCGATGTGGACGAACTCGTGCCCGTGTCTCTAAAGTACGAATTGGCTTACTCGCAGGATATCTAGTTACATACTGTTTTTGGATTCATCCATAGACCGGAGCCCGGACTACTCCGTGGTAGGTAGATTTAGCATTAACCTATCTAAGTGGCAAGTAGGTACAGTATACACGGTCTGCCACACCAGGCGCAAACTGAGGCAAGGTAGGTATTGAACTAATGAATCAGTTAAATCTACGTACACGAGACATACGAAGATCGACGGAATGAATGTCCAATTCTGCCTTATTTTACTTTAACCGAGATTACCAAAAAGTCTATACGTAGTAACTAACTAACTACGAGTTAGTTCAGTAGTAGTTACTGCTGCGTGGCCATCATTCACGATTCATGTCACCAAGTAGAACCATAAATTGGGACGGATTCGCTTATAGGCGCACTATCGGCGTCTGGCTTCCAAGAATGAATGTTAGTATTATATGTATCGACCCCCTTGCAACAAGGACGATTTCTATGCAGCGACAAATAGCGAAGTCGGATGTAATTTCAGGACTGTTTGATTGGAATGACCACATGGTTTGAACGAATGAGCAACCAATAACTGGTGTGTATATCTATTATCGACAAGTGTGCACAGAGTAGCTAATAGTCTAATACGGGTGAATGTTAGTATACGTATCTCACAAAATAAGGAGATTGACAGGTGATGTATCAGAAAAGGGCGGATGCTCTGCCCTCGTGCTACCAACCCACCGCTGTCGAGCCCATGCCATGGATCGATTGTATGGAGAGTCCTTGCTTGTGAGGAGTTCGTCAGATGCGGACGCCGGACATTGGACATTGGACATGCTGAGTAGAATGCCAATCAGCAAGGGGGTAGTTATGGCTGTTCCAAGTCCATGGTGCTGATGATGGTTCAATCATACTATGTGAGCAAAAGGTCAATCAACTAGTCTCTAGTAGGACTGTGGACCAAGGATTCAGGAAGCAATGTTCCATGCATGTTCCACCTTCCAAGCTTCTTGATCGAGTTGCAGTGTTTGACGTATTTGAAGTGCATATATTGTTGGAATGGAGAGTATACCATGGCGTTCCGTGGTTTAGTGAAGTCGACTGCATGGAATACTCTGTTCTAGTGTCATGACTATATGCCCACTGCCCAACACGCTACCAAACGGTATGACTCGTACGTAGTTAACTAAATTGTAGAAGATGGGTTGGTAATACTTCCCGCTGATTGGTGGGCGGCGCGTCACGATACGCGACAGACGACGACACTATGTATCCGATATCAAAATGTAGAAAAAGCTCCCAACATTAAAACACACCAACCAACAGAATAAGAAAATCGATGGACCTCCTAACCATCCTGCCTACCTTCATCACAAAACCATACACGCATATCTTCCCCTCACTGGAAAGAAGAAACATCTCCACCGTCGACTTGATCACTCTCGACTATCTCGAAATCGCGAAACGAGCACACGTGCCGCCCGCCGACGTCCGCCGGCTCTGCGCTGATGTTGTTGGCGCGCTGCATGGAGACTTGGGGTTTCAGGTGACGAGTCATAATACCGACAATAATAAAGGAGATAGTAATAAAGAAGAGGAGGGCAGAGAAGGAGAAAGAAAGCTCGATCTCTCACGGTGGGAGACTATCACCACGCTGGACCCCGCGCTGGACAAGCTTCTGGGCGGCGGTATACCGACAGGTTATCTGACCGAAGTCACTGGCGAGAGGTGTGTTATAGTTCGTCTACTGGAAGCAGCAGCAGCAGCAGGGGGAAGGAGAGAAAATAATAAAACTGATCCGGTTATATATATACATACTACCAGCGCAAGTGGGAAAACGCAATTCCTGCTAAACCTCCTGCTCACGGCACAACTCCCAGCTCCAAAGGGACTCGGTAAAAGAGCCATCTACATATCCACCGAGGCACCGCTATCGACGCCACGACTCTCGCAGATCCTGCAAACACACCCTTATTTATGCAAACTGCCTGCCAACGAGACCCCGTCTCTGGACAACGTTCTCTCCATCACAGCCGTGGATCTGGAAACACAAGATCATATACTTAACTACCAACTCCCAGTGGCCATCTCGCGGTTCAACGTTGGCTTGGTAGTGATAGATTCGATTGCGGCCAATTACCGTGCCGAACATGTCTCCAACAGCATGCAGGGCCTGTCCGCGCGGTCCGGCGAACTGGCCAGACTGGGCCATATGCTGCGTAATCTGGCTGTGAGTGCAGACGTGGCGATCGTGGTTGCGAATCAGGTCTCGGACAGATTCGATAACAATAGCATGCTGGTGGCAGCAGCGGATACGCAGCGGTTTTCGAGAAGCAGTCAAACACCGCTACAGAATCGCGCAACACATACTATCTCTACCAACAGAGGACTGGGGGATGGGAATGACTTGCCATCCTCCTCGTCTCCATCCACGTCTTCTTCCTCACAACAACAACAATTACAACTACCCGCCGACGACGACGGCTTCGTGTTGGACGGCGCATATATCGTCGGCCATCATCCCGTGCGGAACGAGACACTGAGTCTTGCGCACCAGCAGAAATTCTTCACTGGCTGGGGCGACGACGAAGATGATGATTATAATAATAATATTGGATTACCATCTGAGTCGTCACACCTGAAAACACCTGCATTGGGATTTGTATGGTCGACGCAAATCGCGTGTCGGATTGCTTTGAAAAAGGACGATGATAATAATCACTTTCGGATACCAACATCATCATCTGCAGGGATATCCACGCATTCATCTCAGATCTCGCTATATAAAGATACCACCAATAACGATGATTCAACAGTTATCATATCCGCAAAGGAAATTCCGCTACAGCCATCTCCCTCCCAAAACAAGGGAACCGATAATCATCAAGGAAAAGAACTCTCTCCTCCAGTCAAACTACCAATAACGACAGCCAAATCTCAAGCAGAACAACGAACCAAGCGCCGAATCAAGCTCGTCTTTGCGCCGTGGACATCAGGCATTGTGCACGACGACGATGATAAGAGTAGCAACGAAGTAGAATTCGAGATTTGGAAGGGCGGGATACAGAGTATCATGTGCAATGAGAATAGAGCCGAATAATAAGAAATGAAGATATGTATTAGATACAATCCGCAAGTATATATGTTCAGCTTGAGAAGGATCTTTGGAAGCTTGTCCTTGATATGGCAAAATCAAGCTTTGTGCAGGAGTTAGCTGGGTTCCCCGCATTTAATCATCCACTCATCTGAAAAGATGGGTGGACTTGAGAAGAAGCAACTTCCTCTAAAAATACTGCTGAATTCATTAATGATAGAAACGAAACGGATGAAAAAGGCAAAATATCGCATTACATCCCCAGAACGCCCTGGAAAGTTCAAGCCGCGGAAACGGCCAGTGTTCCGGGAAAGGCTCATAATGATAACACCGATTCTATCTACAGGTTCAAGTGATGCACGCCAATTCGGACGAATTTTATATCCCTTTGCAGAAAAAAGTCACAACGCAAAGAATCAAGTACAGTCTATGATGCTGGCTTGGGCAGCTTGGCAGGTGGTATGCCCCTCCCGTTGATGTTGCGAAAGAACATGACGCCTTTGCTCTCGCCCTGGGCTCCTTCATTGGGCTCAACCCACTGGCATGTACGTGCGCTAGTCCACATAGCTCTGATGAAACCAAGAGGACCGGTGTGCGCTTCGGTGCGGTAATGCTTGCCCATCACTTTCTTGATAGCCTCGGTGGCTTCGTCCGCGTGGTAAAACGGAATGGTGCTGACATAGTGGTGCAGAACGTGGGTCTCAATAATTCCATGGAGCAAAGTACGGCCAATGAATCCGAATTCGCGGTCAATTGTCGCTGCTGCACCACGGGTGAAGTTCCAGGTCTCGTTGTCATAGTGAGGCAGGGTGGGATCGGTGTGTTGCAAGTACGTGATGGCCACTGTGAAGAACTCGTAAGCAAAACATGTAACAATCTGATTTGACACAGATAAATTCTACTTACCCAGCCAGTGGTTGACCCAGAGATAAGGCACACCGTACCACACAAGCAGATTGAGCCAGCCGAAAGTGGATCCAAGATAGTACAGAGCAGCACCACTGAGACCCAATCCCAAGTCACTGAGGAGGATGAGTTTGGCGTCCTTGGCCTCGTACAGCGGGCTACGAGGGTCGAAATGGTTGACACCACCAAAGTAGCCGTTTTTCTTGCCCTTGCCACGGCCCTCGATCTGGCGCTCGTGATTGTTGTGACCAGTCACGTTGGTCAACAGATACATGGGCCAGCCGAAAAGCTGCTGCAGAACCAAGTTCATGGCAGTGAGAATAGGCGTTTCCTCCATGAGCTCCGAAACTTCGTGAACAGCCCTGCCCATGTTGGAGGCGAATAGCTCGCGTGTCTTGGGCACGAAGACCATGTCCCTGCTTAGGTTGCCGGTGGCTTTGTGATGCTTGCCGTGGGTGATCTTCCAGGAAAAGTAAGGCACCAGGAGAAGAGAGTGGCAGATCCAACCGACGGTATCATTGAGAACTTTGGAAGGCGAGAAAGCCTGGTGGCCGCATTCGTGAGCCAAAACCCACACTCCCGTGCCGAACAGACCCTGAATGAAAGTGTACAGAGCCCACAGACCAGAGCGAAGATAGACGTCAGGCACAGTTTCCGGGGTCACATAGTTGTGGAAGAGGTAGAAAGTGGTAGCGAGACAGGCGATATCTCGGAAGACATAGAACAGACCGGTGGCGCCAGACCGCTCATAGCAATGGGCGGGAATGGCATCGCGGATCTGCTTGATTGTGTAGTCGGGGATCTTGAACTCGTTGCCATAGGTATCCACCATCTTTGTGTTTTTCACCTCCTGCTGTTCCGAGGCCAACGACGACAGGGACGTGCTGGAGGGCGACTGGCGCGGGCTGTCCATGGGAGAAGCGGAGATGGAGCTGGCTGCGGACGAGTCGGTGGTGACGCTCCTGTGAAGCGCGACGCGCTTTGGGACCGCGGTGGAGGACATTTCGGGACTTGACGGGTCGAATTGGCAGTGACAGAGAAGAACGAGAGACTGACAGACCAAACAGACCGAATGAGAGATGGCGAATTGCAACTCAGGTGCAAGTTGCCTAGGTCTGGGTCTGGAGAGGTAGGGAGAGGTAGGGAGAGGACAGGAGGAGAAGTGAGAGTGAGAGAGAGAAAAAGAGAGAGTGGAAGCAAGCGGAAAAGCTCCTAAGAAATACTAACTAAATACAAAATCATATGTCAAAGGGAAGGAACGAGGAGGGTGGTCTGCCCCGGAAGGAAAGAGGCAAGCACGAGAGATTATCCTTTCTCTATTTTTTCAGTCTAACCCGAACTGCCGTTCAAATTGCACGTTTCTCTCTGCGCTCATTGGCCATCTGACATCTACCGCGTTGAAAAGTACCTACAAATCCCAAACGGGGACGCTCAACAAAAATGCGGCGACAGACAAAAAAATACTATGGGTAAATTTCGGGAGCGAATCAGCAAAGACAGGGGTAGACGGCAAAATTACCAAGATACCGCGATTACAAGGGAGATACGGCTGCCTGAGGCGGCGAGTGCGTGGGATTAGCCTTTTTCGAGCAGCGAGCCATGTGCTGCAGTGGAGACGAATAGGCGCCAGCTGGCCAATGGGCGCTGTCCTTGGCACCGACTAGCCATCTTGGCCGCCGAAAAAGAAAAGCGTGAGCTCGAATTCGCGCCTGTGATTGGCTGGTCCGCGCCAAGAGCCCGTCCCCTTTTTCGGGAAGCTGGGTTCATAACCTTCTTTTGGCCGATGGGTTCGGTAATTTTTACTTTTTCTTTCGTACGGTACTGAGTATTTTTGGCTGCCCCAACGAAACTCGTCCTCCTCCCGCATTTGCCATTTTGCCGTTGCCCCGTATGGTCCGTTACTGTATGGTATGAAAATTACAGAATGGTCTCTTCAAAGTTCACGATCTGCAGGTGCGGTGAACGCTGACACCAGGAATCTCGGTTTGATCCTGGCATGGCATGTGAAGAGTTCGTTCACACTGCCCAATCAGAGCTCATGTGAATCGATTGATCAATCTCTGACGATGACTTGTCACTTTGATCATGCTTAAGTCTTAACTGACAGCACCTCGCAAGACTAAGGCAAGGCAGTGGAACTGGACAGCGGAAACTGCAGACTCTGGGGGCAATTGTAAGCTACTATGTACTACGAACAGAAAATCTGACCGCACTGCACCAATATCACGATCAGATGGTGTTCTCCCAGATCGACGTCTTCATTCGCATGACTTGACTTTGTACGTAGTAGTTAGTTGTCAGCTTATCTCCCGAGGCAAATACCGAGACCAAAATTCAGACTTTGACTTCCGTTACAGACGTGTCAGACCTGAGACTATCAGTGCAAGACTCAACGCCAACGAGCGGCCCGTACGGCGCGCTGCATGAGAACGTAACCATGAAATTATGAATCCTAGGATGGTCTCGCTGAGGTGGACGAATCACGGCATGCCCGAGAGATGTCCTACTTGAATCTATCAGGATCACTGATTTAGTGTGTGTGTGTGTGTGTGTTGCACCGAACCTCCTTGCGCAGTGTCTATCATGAACATGTTTACTTGGTAACTACGGTTTTTGTTGAGGATCCCTTGCGGCGTTTATTGCGTACCTGTGGCAATAACGGTAATACGCTTACGGTATGGCGGTTACAAACTTAATTGGGCTTTTTTTGCCCCTCCCGTTATCGCGATCACATGCGACGGCTTATCTGATACTTGCCTCAGGTGTCTAGACTTCTGACCTAGGTAAGTACGAGGAGTACTCGTAGATTTTTGCTCGGTAGGTAAAAGTCATATGTCGATAGAACTAGACACAGTCTATAAAAAACTTCCATTACTCATAAGATACAGTGCAACGGCATTGCTTTGGGTATTCAAGTATTCAATTCTCGCGGGTTCTATCCTATCTATAGTTATATACAGACGCGAGAGTTACGCCGCCACTCGAGCCTCAGACTCGATCAGTCCCGGAGTCCCAGACTCCAAGCTCACAGTCGTCTTGCGCAGGTCCGGCAGCACCAGCAACGTCTCGCCGTGATTCTTATAATCCACCTCGTTGGGTATCTGTCGTCGTTGCTGCGTCCACGGCGCCACGCTCGGTGCTTGGGTTGTTGTCTCACCCGCAATAAAAGTCTTGATTTCAATAGCTGGTAGTAGCAAATGACCCGACTTCTGTGGCAGAAGCATAACAGCAAATTTCTTGGCCTCGCCTTCTTGTGCGGTGAAATGGCCCCTGCGCCGTCCACCGAGAAGCCAGAGGTCTTGGTTGACGTGCATTTCGTACGAGAACTCAAGGTGCTCGGAAGAATCTTGTTTTTCGCTCGGTTGAGAACACCATCTCCGCGTATGTCGTAGTGTGAGCTCGGCGGGGACCATGTGTCCTACTGCTGCGTGGGTTGTCGTTGCTTCCGAGTCGGTGAAGAGGCGCAACTCCGCGGTGTGCACTACCTGGATTTCAGGTACTTCAACGGGGATGACGATGTGGCGAGCAAGCAGAGATTCATTGTCCTCTGTCAATGTTAATACGGGGTTTTCCTGCGTTGACGAGTCAGTCCTGATTTCCCTTTTTTTTTTTACCTAGTCTGGGAAGGAGCCCTACATGGTGCCACTTTCTGAGCCAGTTTTGAACCTCCTGGCTAAGTGGCTCTTGTAACCCGCTCAGGACCGTATCCCAATGCACATCGTCGTAGGCTAGCATTTCTACTCCTCGTATCAGACTTATGTTTTCCATACTTGACGCTGATAATCGGTCTCGAAAAGTCTCCACGATATGTGGCGTCAACAGCCGTGTCAAAGACTTGTATTTGCTTTGCGCGATATCTTCGCTGAATTTCTGCTTGACCAGCAACAGACACTCATCATCGATGCATGTATACCGCGCTGTGAGCCGTAAAGCATTTTTCTTTGCCGTCGAGTTTGTCACTGCTGCCGCTGCTCGATCTCCTTTCTGCCTGATTTTGTACATTATGGATGCCGGCTGTTTCGGAAACACGTCCAAGGCTAGAAGACCCTTCACGCCACTCTCAACCTTGTATGTATCTGATTCAGGGATGTCGCAGCCAAGGATTCGAAGCGGAACCAGCGTCGCCGGACTCACCGTAAACCGGGAGAGTAGGATGTCGTCTCTGAAAATGTCCTGCACGTTGACACTAATAGGTAACGTCGATGCGAACGAGCTGGTAGCAATATACGTAAACCGGCCCGCATCCGTCTCGTAGGCGACTTCTAGCCTCGCAGATAGCGTGGTATGGTTTTCGTCAACAGTGTAAGGAACACGGAATCGTATCGACGAGTCCTGCGCAAGGTCGACAAACTCGATAGATCCAGATTCCGGGTTTGGTGCCATTGTAATCTTTCCAGCAATCACAGTAATCTCCGAAGTGCGTAGTCGAAGACCAGCTGTGGCTGGTCGGATGCGAAGTAGACCTTTTGAAATATTGTTTCGTCCGCTCTCTAGTTCAATCTCAAGTGTTCGCAGTTCCTCCAAGTTGATGTGATGTGGAGCTGCAAGTCGCGCCTCTAGACCGTGTGCTGGTGGATAGCACCATATGCATGGTCTCGTCTCTTCTTCCTCCGCAGACTCTGGCTCTTTGAGACTGGGAAGGCCCGATGAACCACCACCGCCGCCGCCATTACCACCATTTCCACTGGCATGTGTGAAGACCAGGTTTTGAACACGAATCTCAATTCGGTCAACGAAAAACTTCCCTTGCAAGGTTGTCTGCGATTATCACATATTAGTATTTCTATGTAAGTTCACATTATGGATTATGGCCCTGCTTACCGAGGAATCAACAGACAACCTCGAAGTCCTTGATCTGATGACAGTTTCACCGGTATTCTCTAGCCATATATCGTTTGAAAGAGTCCCAGTCGCGCCAACTAATCTGACTTTGATCGAATCTGCTATAATGTCCTTATCCAATAAGAATCGTAGTTTCATGTACATCTGAAATCCATCTTTATCCTCGTAGTGCTTGATCTCGGGCTCGATTACAATACCCCCAAAAAAGCTGGACAAAGGGACGTTAATTTCCTTTGCTAGATCCTTTGAAGCTTGTAGTAACTCTTCAATATGAGGGCTCACGTTGCTCTCAATGTTCGAGTCAGATGCCGCAACAGATGCTTTCTGTCTAGGAGAAAGGTATGACTGGGTATATGACGCATACTGCGACAATAATCTTAGCAAAGTGCGTACATATTCATCCTTCCTGTCAAGCTCCTTCAGACATCGAGCATACAGCTCCAGGATCGCGCCTTCGAGAGGCGTCCAATGACTGCTCTCATAAAACGGAGCTATCTGCCGGAAGAAAAAGGCCGCGCTTTTATAGTCCTTCTGCCGAAACCTAAGCACAGCGATATCCGTCATTGCCGCCTTAGCGGACCGGACTTGGTTAGCTGCGAGGTAATGGCGGAACATTTGATCTGTGAAGATCTCGAAGTGAAGGTGGAAATTGTTCCTTGACGAAAATGCATTTTGCAATACGGGCAAGTAGAGATCAGTATCGTAGAAGACTGAAGCCCCATCTCGGTTGTCTCTTTTGTGTTCTTCATTTGGTTGATCGTCATCGAGCGAAACTTCATCCATATCTTCTTCCACATCCGAATTTGATTCACCAAAGAGTAGCTCGAGATCGCTCCATTTATGAGCCCAGCCTCGACGTCTGCCCATCTCTTCCAGGACCCCTCTACCTAACTGATAGAGCTCACCTCGGCCAGAAGCGAGATCTTCGATGCCTGTCTTGTTGGGTAGCGGCTGCATGGCGTTAGCAGTAGCAGCACTTGTCGTCATTAATGAGCTCGATCGTCTTGGGACGTTCGATCTGGTGTCAGCTGCCGCGGCCGAGCTTCCAGTTGTTCGCAACGGTGACTCTGGTAGGGCTAGGGATGGTGTAATTGTTTGAGATAGTATTTGACAGGCTGCTGCATATGTCCATGAAGAAACCAAGTCATCTATAATAGCCATCTGTTTCCCGCTGGCAACTTCTCCTGCAACTTCAGACAACGCGCGTTCGATATCATACCGAAGAGTTCTAGCGGCCATGCTGATGAACTCCATTGCTCTATGGCAGACTTCAGCCAGTAGGGTCAGATTCTCTGATGCAGCACTCGGCCCCAGATCCTGTTTGCCCTGTCGTAGTAGGAAAGGCGCCTTGGCGGCCTTGAGCAGCAGATTCAATTGCCGTGAAAAGACATAGGCGCGGAAATCAAAAACAGAAATATTATTTGCCAAAATCATGTCCCTGTATGGCTTCTTCGTAGCGTCCAGAGGGAAATACTCCTCGTCAAGGTCGAGTGACATGTCCGTGTCATCTCTGTTGAGGTCTTCATTTTCTTCATTTTGCCTCTCCTTAGCAGCCTTGATTGCAGCTGATACTTTCTCCTTGTTGTCAGAGCTGTAATCGAGAAAGCTGTCTCCATACTGGTCCCCGGTCCCAGATAGATAATCAGATACGGCGCTTTCTAAGCCGGCTGCAAGCTCATCATACCCAACGAGAGCATCCTCTAACAAGCCAACATTCTCAAAGCCCCTCGCTAAGCCTTCTTTCAGTATGAAGAACGTGCAAAAATTCCACCCGGGTAAGCTTCGTTGAGAATCCTTCTCCCGAATATCTTCTTCATACTGCGCAACTCGCAAATCAAAGGAAGTCAAAATTGCCTGCTTAATCTTGTCCACCAGATCATTGAGCTGATCCACCAGCTCTTCATGATTCTGTGTCTTGCCGCCATTTCTCGGAAGCCGTATCTGCGCTACCCGGTCGACGGCGTTCTTGGACGATCCATTGAAATCCGCCTTGACCTTCTCCAGCACGGAAGTAGACCCTCGGCCAGGCCATTTCGATGCCGTCTTTTCCGCGACGCTTCCATCCTGCAAGATATGCAGTATCAACCATTCGCAGGCATCGTGATTATCCTGGCCACCACCACTTGTCACTTGCGAGGCCGAGTGGGCCTTGATCCAGTCCCTCAACAGTTTCCTCGACGACGCCTTGTAGACCTCATTGTCGTCGCATCTTAAAAGGTATATTTTCAGATAGGGTGTTTGCCGTAAGCCTGGGATTTGGTGTCGCCGAAGAGGCGCGGCGGTTGCAGCTGTAGCGGAGGAATCATTGGACGATCTGGCTTCATCTGCGGGTTGGGAAGCGACGAGGTCGATGTTTAGCGATTCGATGGAGCGGGCTGGGCGAGTGGGTGATTTCCAATGCAGATTCCTCAATGGCAATCGCTGCGAAAGAATGGCCTGGACGTCTTGAAAGAGCCCGGAGGGATCTGTGCATGTTACTGTAGCAGAGAACTCTTTGTTAATACGGCAGGCCGGAAAAGTAGCATGGATATGGGGATGTACCAGTAACCTTGCTCAAGCCAGTCTCGTTGGTGGGGTCCATTCTTTTCTTTCCCCCGAATCCACAGACACCATGGCGCTCTTGTTGGCGGACTCGAGATGTGTTGTGACTTTGAAGTTTCTCAACTTTGCGGCGTTGGTGATGCTGCACGGACCACCTTCCCTACGCCGCACGCTGGCTACGATGATACACTCTTACCTAGGTAGGTACTTCTCTCATGTTATGTTGTTTATATGTTCTATATTTTTTTGCCTAATTCCTACCTAGGTACTCATACACTCTCCTTTACTGTTTGAAGTAGCTGCTCAATCTCCGGGATATGTCTCCTCTGGACTAGGCCCTTTCTCATTGCCGATTCGAGCGTGTCCACAACTAATTGAATACTGGACAGTTAATACAGTGTCAGTCTACTGTCTGCTACCTGATATGTTCGGGGATGGCTACCAACCGTTGCCGGAGAAAAGGATCCGGATCAGACTTCTCTGACACAAAGGCTTGCACCATATTCTGGGCTGCAAACAACGTGTCCTGCACGGCATTCCAGGCTTGCATCGTAAAGCAGACGCCACCGTGGTGATGAAGAGCGTGCATGGCCGAGTCGCCATACAAGGAGAATCTCGCAAACCAATACAGCAGTTTCAGGCGAGTTCCGGTTTTCGTCTGTTTCCCTAGACCAGGGTTTGGTGACCAGCCGAGAAAGGAGGGAACGCCGGCCAGCCAGGTTGACAGCTGGCCGTCTAGTTCCTCGTTCACTGGAGACGGGATACCCATATTCATGTTTACATTGTCCTGGCACTGGCCTGGATCAAACTCTGCGAGATTCGCCTTCTCAATACTTGGCATTCTCCTCAGGATCGCCTTCAGACTGGTTTGTGCTAGAAAAAAGGTGTAAGTGGATCGTGTTGACGCTGGCAAATGAGTTGTTGCAAATTCCTCACACCCGAGGGGAAGTGCGAGCGAGTCTTCCAATGTGGACAACGGTGACCTTGGAAGATCGGGATGATGAACAAGAAAGTCGCTGGTTCCATGTTAGTCGGACTGTGTTCGAATGCAAGGCATAACAATGAAGTTGGGATTAATACTATTCCAAGTTTACCGAGACCCAATACAACCGGAGGATCGTATTCCACTCTGTTCTCTCTCGCTGAGTCTGACCGCGGAGGTCTCTGCAAAGACAAACATCAATGATGTGAACAGCACCCCTGATCGGTGCAATCTGACTTACTTCTTTGTCGTGACGTACAGACTTGTGCAGCCTGCATGTATGTGCCTCCATGCCTCCAGAACCTTTGATCTCCGGTAAAGATAAATCCCCGCCAATATTTCGGCCTGGGCAAACTCAAGGGTGAAATCAAACTGCAGTCGATGGAGTATGGCGATTGCAGCGTGGAACGCAGCCAGTCCGTCGTTCCCACTGCTATCGTGCGATTCATTTCCTATAGCAACCAGCAGAAGCGTGAGGCACACATTGATGCTATCCTCATAATAACCTTTTGAAGCGATTGCGGATGCGCTTTCCATTGCCACGACATCACATATAATCGGATATAGGGGACACATTTCAATGAAAAACCTTCGTACTAGCGTCGTCAGTTCTGATACATCTGGCAACGTAGACATGAGCCCGTTTGTGAAGGGTCGTTTATTTTCTGCACTTGGTTGCGTGGCTCTGTCGACATCGTTATCGTCGCACGTAGGAGGCTTCCTCCTTGGATACAGCGTGTATTCACGCAGCTGGCTCGGAACAGCAGTTTGCTGTTCGACGGCTGACCCGTCATTATCAGCTATGCTGGATGATGCGGTACGCTCGCGACGTTCTACTATTGAGGAGAGGCGATGCACGGTCTTTTCCAGGGCCGCTAATTGCTCAGTCATCGATGCTAGGTAGGCATCGTTGCTTCACATACGTCAGTACACTGCCATATCTTTCTATGCATGTGCTTATCCGTACAAGAGTTCTTGCGATGCGCGATAATGGCACCGAAAGCCATGTTTTGTACAGAAGCTGCACTCCGGCCGGCCTTCGTCGCAGCGCACTTTCTTTCGGCGGCATGTCTGGCATGCCTGGACAAGCCACATCAGTGAGGTTATCCCAACATCACGGATCCCTGGTTCCCAACTCACCGTAGACGCCCGCACTGATGGACGGCGTGGGTAGGCGGGAAGATCTATATTCTGTGCAGTGCTACTACTATACGCGGCGTATTGCTGTATGTGCCGCGGCTGCAGGCGTGTGCTTGATTTTCTCGACTCTAGTTCTGGCATTGTTTCTTAGCTCGTCGACCATCTAGGATTTGAAGAGAGGAGCAATCTGCAATGAGCAAGAACAAGACGTAGGTAGGTACGTATCTAGTTAGTACTTAGTCGGCTAGTGTAACTGACGCCAAACGCAGACGAGAAGACACCATCCCGACCGGTAAGCCCTAAACTACAAAGATCTACTTAAAAAAATATTTTTTTATAAAAAATCCTTGAAAATCTTGCAAATCCAGTCGGCTCACTTTTTGCACGCAGGTGAGGGTGATTGGCCAGCCACGGAAGACTTCCGGTGGCGTGCTCCAGCCAGGAATTGCTTCAGCACCAACTCAACATTCGAAACTCAAGTTACTCAACAGCCGAGACTGAGAGATAAGCAATGCATCCGACGCATTTAAACAAACCATCCCTGCTCTCCGCGCGGCCGTCGACTCACGGTCGACTGCCTACGTACATAGTCATACATCAGATGCATCCCAGATTGAGATACATAGATAAATGGCAGAACAGCAGAAGCTTCGCGTCGCCATCATTGGCGCTGGCCCAGCCGGCTTAGGGGCAGCCATTGAGTTCGGGAAGCTGCCTTTTGTCGATTTCAGAATCTACGACCAGGCTACAGTTCTCCGCGAGGTCGGCACGGGTATAAGCATCCAGCCAAACACATGGCGCCTGCTGGAGGCGATGGACGCATCGTGCAATATCAGTCCGGACGAGATCTTTCGGGCTGCTGATCACCACTCTGTGCAACACCGGTAATCATGGGCGTACTTTCTGCTTTTCCCAACGGCGGTAAAACTGACTTGAGTTTTTCTTTTTCTAGGAATGGAAGGACGGGGGAGCTTATTGTCTCGCATGGCCCACGATGTCAGTCATTTTAGGGCTCTTGACTGTGTTTGCATTTGACACCGGCAAAGACTGATTTGCTCTCATTTTATTATAGCAAACATCCCGCGTCATCTGCATGCACGCGCGTTTCGTTCGGTTCTACAAAAGGCGCTTTTGTCGAATATAGATCAATCGCGCCTCCGGCTATCCTCCCGCTTAGTCAAGATCGTCGAAACAGCATCGAAAACGTTTTCTCTGCACTTCCAGGACGGATTCGTCGATGAGGTAGATCTGCTGATTGGCGCAGATGGAGTTCGATCGGTCAGTGGTCCTTTATTCGCATCCACCAGATGAAGCGCGTATGACGTTTTTTTAACTGAAGTCCAAGTGATGGTGTGCACAGGTTGTCAAGACTTTCGCCTTTCCCGACCACAAGATCTCATATATAGGTCGGACGGTGTACCGGGCAATCATCCCAACAGAGGAAGTCCTCAGTATCCCGGACTTCCCAGATGCCGTGACTTTCTGGCACGGACCCACAGACTGGGTATACACCTGCAATCTGAACGGAGGCAAGTACGAAGTTACAGTCAATGCCAAGGAGTCTGCAGATGTCGCGCGGGTGAGCTGGGGCGAGAAAGCCACGCTGGAGGAATTCCGAAGACCGTGGAAGGTGAGTTCGTTGTTCTTCTTGATCTAGCAAGTGAGCAACGAGGACTCACCAGAAATTCAAGGATTTTGGACCAACTGTCCGGGCGGTTATCGACAAAGTCACTGACGCCCAGAAATTCGCTCTGTTTGCTGGTCCCCGGCTCAGCTCTGTGGTAGCGCGCGGTGCCATTGCACTGGTTGGAGATGCTTCTCATCGTAAGCTTCCGTCCCTCGATGTATGCTACATGTATAGCTAATATTTCCCAAATAGCATTATCCGGGGCATTCGGTGAGAGATCTCCGGTTTCAAGTTAAGACTACGGCATACCCCCTAACAATTGATCTACTAGGAAATGGTGCTGGCTTTGCTCTCGAGGATAGCTACGCTTTAGCACAGTCAGTGGCCTGGGCACACCTCCGTGGGTATAGTCTGAAAGATGGCCTTGCTTTGTACGACAGCGTACGATCGCCGCATTACCATGAGATGGTTTGTGTTTCTTTCCCTGACCCACAGCCATTTTTTCCTAGTCAGATTCGTTTATTGATTCTGTTTAGTACAAAATATTGGACAGGTTTGCAGCATCGGACGCCATTCTACGAGAAAAGGACTTATCGTTTGACGAGGCCGTTGCACATACCGTCCGCGGTAAGTTTGGCGCTGACCACCATTGGCTCTATGAGTACGATGTGAGTTACCCGCCAGTATTCTAGGCTTTGTTCTTGTTTTCTGACTGCAGCAGATTCAGGAGGTTTGGAAGAAGGCTGCCGAGGAAGAGGATGGCCGTCGTGTGGATTCGGATAGGAATCGTGCGTCTCATTTATAGCATGCTGCCAAGTTTAGAGATATAGAAACTGGTCAAATAGACATCTGATAAAAAGCCCCATCCATGGATAGACCTGTTAAAGTTATCTAGGCAAGCCCACTGGTAGTTAACTAGCGTGTGCTTACCTTGGAAGTTGGAAGCTTATGGTGTAAAATGTCAACTCGGCTGCGAATGGCGTCAGAAGCCCGCTGTCCGGCACACTTCCGAGAACAAGCTTCCTAAGTTCTTCCCCATACGTGGGTATCGAGATACGAGATACGAGATAGTTATATGATATATCAGTAGATAAATAGATACTTAAAGCTCTGCCAATGCCCACCGAAATGCCCGGATTTTCTGTCTGCATCCTTGAATCTTAGTGACGGTCAGTGTCGCCGACTCAGTGCTCGACTCAGTGCTCGACTCACCATGTTATCCTCGCTGCAGAAAATCCGGCTGCACCCATGGTATGTATGCTATACAACATACGCTTAACAACAGCATTGAAGCAATTGTATCCTGATTGAGGGCACAGGTACACCGTCAGTATTGTTGCATGGACAGCGTTCTGTCTTCCGGGCATGTTCGGTGCTCTGAATGTATGTACAACTCACAGCCAACTGGAATAGTAGGTAACTCACAGTGGACATTTCTAGGGACTCGGAGTCAGTCATCCACACCAAAACCTTGGAACTCTACGGTAGATTACTGATATGTACGATTCAGGCTGCTGGAGAAGAAAGTCCCACTCTATCCAATGTTGCCAACGCCATAGTCTTTGGCGTAATGACTGTTGGCGGCTTCCTCTCCGGCATCCTCTGTAACCGGATTGGCGTTCGCTAGACCTTGGTCGTGGGCACTCTGGGATATGCGCCGTATGCAGGTACGATACTTCATCTCTTCTGTGCATACCGCACGATTGCTTTGAATGGGGACTCATTAACTCACCGTTTTTCTTGCCAACAGCCGCTCTGTATACGAATGCTGCGTTTGGGAACACGTAAGTTAAGCCCTGACTCCTGATACATCATTTCCACCCAAACTGAATAGATTGGCAGCTGGTTCCCCATATTTGGCGCTGTGACGTGCGGTCTCAGTGCTGTGTGTCTGTGGACAGCATCTGGAGCCATCAACCTGGTGGTCCCTGCAGTGCATCATCGTGGACGCGCCGTAGCCACGAAATTCACCATGCAGCACTTCGGGTCCGCGATTGGCGGCATGGTTTCTCTGGGGTTGAATGTGCACCAGAGACATCGTGGCAGGGTCTCCGATGGTACGTACCTCTCTCCTAAATCAAGCAACCTGAAGGGGAGCAAGAAACTAACTAGAATGGGAAACGATATAGCAACTTACTTCGCTTTCACTTCAATCATGTGCTTGGCACTACCCCTGGCAGCTACTATTCCGCTGCCATCTCAAGTCAGACGCGGAGACGGATCGAAAGTGATCGAACACAAGTTCAGCGCGTACAAGGATGAAGTCATCAATCTGAAAAAGGTGTTGCCGTCAAAGACGTTCTTCTTGCTGGCTCCTTTCCTTTTATACTACGTAAGGATATACCCCTTTGTGTAGGTTGCGTGTTGAATAGCGGTATTGGCTAGTGTTCTGATATCAATCTAGGAATGGGATCTCTCCTATATGTGGGGGTGGAATGCCACTTATCACACTGTTCGAGCTCGCGCTCTTCTCAGTACTTTGTTCTACTTGAGTAGGGGAAATTTCTTCCTTAAAAAGACACAAGAACACCCTGCTAATCCAATCCAGTTGGGTCTTCCATTGTCGGCCAAATCCAAGGATGGCTCTTGGACAAGAAAGAATGGAGCCGTCCGCAGCGCGCGCGCTGGGCTGTGACGCTGTTCAGCATCATTTCTCTGCTCACTTGTGAGTCAGGTCCCCTCTCTGTGGGGAAAGGGATGTGCCATATTGACAATTGATTAAAAAAAATCAGGGATCTACGGCATCATCGTGCAGTATCAATACTATGGAGTACGACAAAAAACACACCGTCATTGATATCACGGATCCCGTCTTCGCCAAATCATGTCTTCTATTCATCTTGTACGGAATCATCGAGAACTCAGGCATGGTTGTAACATATTGGATCATAGGCTCTCTTGGCCTCGAGCCCGGACAACTTACATCATTCGTCGGCGTGGCGTAAGTTTTCTTTCTCCCCCCTTTTCACCCCTTTCACCCAAGGTTCTTTAAATGTCTTCTAATTACCCGTGTTTAGGAATGGCGTGGGCGGATTAGGATCAACACTCGCCTTCGTCTTGGGCGCAGTCAAGGTCTCCCTAAACTGGCAACTCTGGGCCAACGTAATCACCTTCCTGGCCAGTCTTCCGGGTCTTCTTTACATCGGCTGGTTCGGGATTGTGGACGATAGCGAGATTCGGCGTGCCACGACGACGGGATTCGAGAGTGAATCGTCGTCATATTTGGAAAATGAGTATGAGCAGCAGCAGCGTACGGTTAAGTATGATGAGGCTAAGAGTGCTGTTTAGGCGTTCTTGTCGTTTTTCTGTGTGCCCATGATTTTGCCGCGTTCAAGTACTAGACTAGTATACTATAGTATACGTACTTCGTACGCAATATCTCCGAATAGAACCTCTCTATAACGAACGATTAAATCCATAGATAACTATTTAGCGTATTTAGAGGCTTGGCATGTATATTAACCTATTTAAGTATAGATTTAAGTAAAGATTTATATATTCTGTAGAATATAGTGGGGCTACATATGCTTAGTTTTTATTTTATCCGTTTTATAACGAATTTCACCTATATATAGCACATTGACTTATACACTACGGAGTCCCCGCGGCGTCATTCAGGTCCGTTATAGCCAAGTTATATGTACACGGAGTACTATACGGAGTACGATAACATTGCATCTCTCACTAGAGCAAGTCGTATAGACCGCGTCGCGGGCACAGTTGTACATATATAGGTATACTGAGATACTCTCTTCCTTATCCCCAAGGCTGGCTACCTAATTGAAGACACAACCTCAAAGCTCTACTCCAAAGGTTCATAGAAAAAAAAAACAATGACTGTGCACCTCCGCCCAGCAACCGAGGCCGATCTAGCCGCCATCGTCGATGTCTCAACAGAGGCATTTTCGCCCAGCGTAGACGCCATTACCCGCCGTCTCTTCTTCCCGAGCGAGATGCACTATTCCGAGGAAGTCAGGAATCTAAGACTGGCGCGAAAATCGGCCACATTTCAACGCAAATCGACTGTTATGATGATTGCTGTTGATGAAGATGACGACTACACAGCAGTTGCTGGTTATGCCACCTGGCAGATCCCTCTTCCTGATGGAGAAGAAGAAGAAGATGAAAGATCCAAGCCGCCACCACTGGAGCTCGGAGGGATCAATCATGCCGCGTTCGCGGAACTGCGGCGTTTGATCAGCGAGGATGTAAGCAAGAACTTTGGTGAAAGGGGCACTAAGGACGTGTGGAGTGAGTTGTGTCTCCCCTCTTACAGCTGGGGAGTTAAAAACTTATATGAATTGTAATAATACCTCTAGCTCTTGAATCTATTGGTGTCCATCCCCAAGACCAGAAGAGAGGCATTGGTAAAATGCTCCTGAATTGGGGCGTGCAGGAGGCAGCAAAGCAAGGGAGAGACTGTTATTTGCTTGCTACGCCGGCCGGGCTTCCTATGTATCGCGCTGCTGGATTCGAGGATTTGAGGGTGGTAGATATTTTTGGTACGCCGCATGTGTCTATGATCAAGCGCCATGCTTCGTGATTTGTGCCCTGGAAGATATTTATGTTGAGCAATTTTGTGTCTCCGTGTATAAGCCCAGTGCGTATACACGGCAGCTACCTAGATAACCGGCCTTATGTTGTAGTTATGTCAATCCGAAAGCGCTTCAATTAATATCTAAATACGCAGAGTCAATCATATGTACATGTACAGCATAAGACACCTATCTCCGTGCACCACCATCAAGAATCTGCGCGAGTAGAAAGGGGCCAAGGAAATTGCCAGACTCAAAGGATATCTATCGCATGTCATAAGAGAAAAGATAGGAATTAAAGATAGGGAAATAAGAAGAAAAGAAGATATAAACATGACGCTATGCAATCTTTACGGTGCTGCTGTAATGCTGCGTTGTAGGTACCGGGCCTTAACGAACTGATATCCCTCAGACACGCCTTGCCATAGACCAGGTCCAAAATTTCGGAGCCATAGGCCCAAGAAAAGAAGCAACATTGGGATCTGATAAGATATAAATTAGAAATGATGTTCGTCTGAAATTACGCCAAAAAAAAGACCGCTTACCCAGAAGAAGAAAAGATTCTTATCTTTTGTCAATCCCTTCATTTTGCGAGCTTGTTGCTGCCTCAACTGCTCCTGTTGCTGGCGAGAAATCACTGTCTTGCGACCGATTCGAATGTCCGTTATCTCCTCGCCTTTGTTCACAGTTTCAGCCTCCACATTCATATTGGACGATCCAGTCTGTGCCTCAAAGTGTTGGTCTAGAGCCGCTTCTGTGGCGGCTCTAAGCAGCGAAGCTTTCTTGAGCTCATGCTCCCGATCCTCGTCCATCTCCTGATGAGGGTATAGCTCGTCGTATGCAGGGGGTTCATTCTGATTGGCTGCTGGTGGCGCAGAATTTCCAGTAAACAAATCCCACCATCCATCCCTAGACGACCATGATGATCCTGGTCTGTGTGGAACCAAGTTGCTAATCCGACGCATCATCGGATATGCCTGGTAGTCAGGCAGAGCAGGCATCGGCGGCATTGGTGGAAGATTAGGGAGGTTTGGAAACGCTCTGCCAACGCTTTGTTGGAATTGATTGATTTGCGTTGCAAGCTGGTTGCGCCACGCAACTAGCGAAGCAGGTATGTTGTACGCCGTTTCTGCCTCGACATTTGTTTCGACTTGCGTGCCGATGCCATCAGCATTGACGCCGCCCTCGTTAGAACGGGTATAATACAGGGATGCCCCCATATCCTGGTGAATACTTGACCGTCGCGAAGAAGAGAAATACAGATCGGCCTCATTCTCCTCCTCTGCTTCAGATGACTCATCATCATCATCATCGGATGTATCCTGAACCATGTTGAAAGATCCAGATGCCGAAGATGCTTCCCAAAGTGAGTTCAACGACGCAGAGCTACTAGGACGATGACGGAGAGAAGGTGAAGAGCCCACACTGCGAGACCGGTAATGGCGTGCTGGGATAAGTGCTGCCTGGTGAGCAGGCAGCGAGGTCGCAATATCTGCAGGTGTAAATCCTCGGAAATTCCTAATCAAAGCATCGGCGCCCGCTAGTCTCAGACGGTGTACAATATGAGCATGTCCGCTCAATGCAGCAAAATGCATAGGTACATGGCCATTCTTGTCCTGCACATCCGGATTTGCGCCTCTAGCAAGAAGTCCAGCAACAAATCTAGTCAAGCCTAGAGACGAAGCAAAATGTAATAGCGTCTGACCCGTTGTCGATCGTGAGTTATATCTTGGGGCACGGGGGCTGTCGTCTAGATCGATGAATTCCAAGTATGTAAGCATCCTTGAGTCTAGATCGCTCGTCTGGCCTTGAGCATTGAGGTTAGGAATTTGTCGTTGTCCACTGCTGCCTCCTTGGATATCATTTTGCAGGTTCCACAGAGCGGCCTGGTCGCCACCCATGATGCGCTGAGCGGTTTGGAAAGCATCCGATGGGTTGCGCAATTTTTGACCCAAGATACTAAGAGCCAATCTATACATTTGAAGCTCCCGATCATCCACATAGCGGAAAAAGTGTTGCTGTTTGGGAAGGATTGGCTGGGCCTGGGCAACTGGGCTGAAAGTAGGATGCTCATGCTTGAAGACGACGGGTACAAGACCAGGTTGTAACGCGGGCGGTGTAAGACAGTTCAAGCATTTATCACCCCAAAATGTCGTCGTCGTGGCGAGAGTATCACCAAAGACGACTTCCATACCTGGATAAAATCCGCTGCCCAACAGTGTGACCTCTGTCCCTCCAGTTGTCGAACCTTCAGCTGGGACAAGTTTGTGAATGATTGTCGGCAAGCGATTTCCAGCATTTGTCAGACGAGGCCAAGCTTGGTTCATTGGGTTTGGCCCACTGGCTAATCCCTGCGTCAATTCAGCAAAGTTGTTCCGCGATGTCAATCCTGGAGAACCCGGTCGACTTGCATGCGTAGAGCTAGGAGTCGACATGAATTGGGTTTGGGCAAGTCCTTCCATGCTTTTAGGTTGCTGGATGGCATTGAAATAGGTAGTTTCATTGTTAGTCGGAGTAGGTGGGCTGTTGCTGAAAGGACCAGGGACGCCAATTGGCGTAGCGAAGGGTTGTTCGACAGGCGAAAAGTAGCCTCTCGAATTGGAAGAAAATTGGCTGTTCACGGAAGAACTTGCCGAAGGGGTCGTCTGGGGACTATCAAGTCTAGTCATAGTCAGCCCCGTGGGCAGCTTGCTAGAACCGCTGTGCTTCCGACGTTTGTTCGAAGGTCCGCTGTGCTCGGACGGAGATGTCTGCCGGGATGAATTGCGTGGAGTGAGAGAAGCGGACGAGTTCCCGCTGGCCTGCTGCGGTATTGCAAAAGCCCCTGGAGTCACTGGATAGTGAGAAGAAAGTTGTTGCCGAAGACTCTGAAGATCTGCATTAGATGCCACTTGAAATGCTTGCTGGCCGCTAACAGGGCCTTTCGCCATCTCTTGAGAGGGACCAGAAACAAAAACGCCAGTGCCGGGTAGCCGGGCGCCATCTGCCACAGCAGTGTTTGGAGCCACTACCGATGTAGCAGCCGATGACGATGATGCTGCTGCGTGCGTCTTGTGATCGTCCGTAATCATTATAGAGTTGGTCATGGCTTGCGCCACTACATTATTTAAATGATCCTTGATGGTAAGAATAACCCTAGAGGTTTGAGTTAGCTTCAAGATGCAGTCAAGTAAATGCGAAATCATCGTGCTTACTGAAAGCCAAGCTTCTCGTTTTGATGTCGACAGTAGCATGCTATTCGCATTGGGAGCTCAACTTGCATAGCTCCTAGAGGGGTGAATGTCACAGAAGGATCCTTGGCCGGCTCGATCCAATCCTTGATTTCATTGGTGTTGAAAACAATGACTCTTTTGTCTTCGTTCTTTTGGAAGAGCTCGTCCTCGTCCGGTTTCCTCTGCTTTTTCCGTGATGCGCGCTTTCTTTCTCGTTGAATGCATCCTTGGCAGATTTTTACATCACCGCCATCCAAAGGTGTATCTTCTTCCTGAGTATCATCTGTAGCAGGTGATGTAATAGAGGACCGTTTCAGCTTTTCCCCACGAGCTCTGGCAAAGGCTCGTTCCAGTTTCGCTTTATCTTGCATTGCACTGCTACATACAAGGCTTGTATGCAGCTCAAGAATTTCTGGAGAACGAATCACGTCGGATTTTGCTAGAAACTTGGGTTTGGAAATGGTATGTGTCGGTAAACGCAGCTTTTTTACACCGGCAGGGAATGGAAATAAAGTGAGTCGAATTGGGATTTGCGTTTCGACTCGAGACTTTAGCGATGTTGGATGCACGAGGAGGACAGTACGTGTCCGAGGGCGCACACCAAATTGTACTTGGTTTTGGCTGACATTCATGTTCGAATTCAAGGCTGCGTTGTGCGCAGCTAAGGTGTTCGCCGAGATTCCTGCAAAGTTCTCATCTAGAGCCGAAGAAGGGGAGCGGCCACTCCACTGTGACGAAGTAGATCGTGCATTATTTGGACGTCTCGATGTCATTGGAGATGCCTCCCTAGAGCTAGCGGAGTAAAACGGCGAACCGGGGTAATGATTCTATTACAAGACAAAGGAAAATCAGTCAGGTTATGCTGTGATTTAATGGAAGGCGAAAAGAAAACTTACCATGCTTGTCGGTTTGGACGAGCTCAAGCTATTGGCCTGGGGTTTTGGACTGCGTTTGTGCTTCTCGGCTGCTCCTAAAGAGGATGTGGCCTCCGTTTTCGGAGGCATTGGACTACTCGCTGCGCTTTCAAAGTCAAAAGCGGAGTCCATGACTTTATTGCTTGATTCAATGTCTGTGTATTTTGTATCGAAGCCGGCAAAATCGTTCTCCAAGCCGAATAAATTGTCATCTTTTTCTGAAAACGCTTGCGGGTTAAACCATCCGTCGCTGTCGAACTTGATAGCCCCATCACTGTGGACAGCTGAGCCAACGGACGAGTTGCGCTCGTGATCCCGCATTGACTCTGTCGACGAGCCAGGACTTGAGTTATCACCCGGTGAATCCGACGGTGAGTCGAGGGAAAATGTAAGAGGTCGTTTAAGGGATTTGGATTGTTGCTGCTGCTTCATGGAAGACGCCTCGGAAGGAGACATATACATCCCACCGTTATCGGCAATTCCGGGATGAGGCGAGTGAGCAAATATGTCGTCGAATTCCCTACCGGCGTCATGCGAGGGGTGATGGTAGTCACCGCCGTTCACAAACTCCATATCGGTATCATCATACACTCCGTTCATTTCGGTGTCCAGCACTGTCGGATCCAACGTGGCGAATACCGGCGACGAGGCGGCCTCAGGCGGTTTCATTGTAGACTGGAGCGTGGACGGAACTGGGTTGCAAACCCTTGCTTCACACAAAAGTCGTGCTATGCAATTGATTGATTGATCAAATTGAATGCGTTGGGACTCCCAATTTCTGAATAATACCAACACCGCGGTACTGCGTTCAAGGGGATAAACACGCACAAACGATGAACGTCCTTTAATAGCCGCTGTCAACAGTCATGTCGCCTGCAAAGTTGCAATAAGTAGCACACGAGGAAATTCAACACCTAAAACCAACAGTTGGAAAGAGCTGGAATTCTAGTTCTGCCGGGTGGGAAAGATTGGCCGTGGAATGTCGGTGAGTTATTATTGTGTCGAGGGTGATCGAGGAGGTAGAGGAACGAAACGGGAGAACACTGGCAATGAACAGATCTGACTGACCGGAGCCACCACCAGGAGAAAGCACATGGGTTAAGCTTCTGTCTTTGGCTAAGATCAGGGTAGCGAGATGCTAAACCAGGTGGCAGGGACGGGCGGCCTGAAGCATTGTGGAAGCCTGGACTGATGCAGTGTAGATATTTTGCGGGTGAGGCGTTGTTGAGTCCGCGAGAAACTCGGGGTTCGGGGCGTTGCGGCCTGAGGCAACAAGGCAGCAAGGTGATGATAACGTAAGCCGCGCACGTGCAGGCATCCACATTTTCAAACTTATTCCTCAATCAATCCTTCAGTCGCACTGAGACGGCGAATAGAAATGCTTCCTTTTTCTCAAATTGGTATCCTCTTGAGATACCAATTCCTTCGATTCCTTCGATGCGATCCCATAGTGTCCTACTCTACTTACCTGGTGTGACTGGCCCCCATGTTGCCGTGGGGCAGCGATTGGACTGATTGGACGATTGGACGATTAGACGGGGCCAAGGAGGTTATTTCAACGACGCCGACGCAGTTTCATCGACCGCCGGCCATTTACTGGCTATTGGTCGAGAATATGCCGAGCTATCTTGACTTGATGTCGAAATGAAACCATGGCAATGAGCTGGACATCCGTATTTCCATTGGCTATTGCCGTCGAACATGAATCGGTTTGAGGACGGATAGCCATTGCATGCTTGCTTGTCTGTGATTGACTAGGATTGGCAATCTGCGATTCATCTATTGCATACGTTTTTAAATAAATGCATGCACGATATTATTAAAGGTCTATGCGGGCCCGGCGTACCCAGTAATAGGCGAAATGACAGGAGCCTCCCGCTTACTGAATGCCCCATTAATGAATCGATCAGAAACAGGAGCTCAGTATGTCTTGGTGCTTGTATAAAGTGACAACTAACGCCTGTGCATGAGGATCTATCAGTTCGGATCGTTTTGTATTCTCAATCCTCATATTTCTAAATTCATATCGTCGTTCCTTTTAGAGCTTCGTTGACCGAGGCATTTCCATTCTTTGTGTACTACTGAACGCTTTTCCCTTTTAGATACTGTACACTTTCTTTCTTCTTTCCAGACGATTTTGTAACTTATCGATGAGATGACTTCTGGTAGAGTCGCTGCACTGTCTATCTTCCTAGCCCTAGTCCTAGCCTCAACTGTTGCTGCCCATGGCTACGTGCGAGGTATTGTTATTGGAGATGCCTAGTAAGTGAACACCGGACCTCAGCCACCATATCACTTACTTACATGAAGCAATTCAGTTATTCGGGATACATCGTAACAGAGTTTCCCTACATGCGGAACCCACCAGCTGTTATCGGATGGGCAACTACTGCAACAAACCTGGGCTTCGTCAACGGCACTGAGTATACTGATCCAGATATTATCTGCCACCAGAGCGCTACACCGGCACAGCTATCTGCTCCAGTCGCCGCTGGAGGCACTGTTGAGCTTCAGTGGTCTCCGTGGCCTGACAGCCACTATGGCCCCGTTATCACCTATCTCGCTAATTGCAATGGCAACTGTTCTACTGTGGATAAGACCAAGTTGGAGTTCGTCAAAATTGATCAAGCCGGCTTGATCAACGGTACCAAAATCCCGGGGACGTGGGCTGCCAATGAGCTGATCGCTGCCAACAACAGCTGGACTGTCACGATTCCTTCGTCCATCGAACCTGGGAACTATGTCCTGCGACATGAAATCATTGCTCTCCACGAGGCAGAAGAGACTGATGGAGCCCAGAATTACCCTCAATGCATCAATTTGGAGATTACCGGTGACGGAACTGCCAGTCCGTCTGGCACTCCTGGAGAAGACCTCTATAACCCGACTGATCCGGGCATTTTGGTCAACATCTACACGACTCTGTCGACGTATGTCATACCTGGACCAACGTTATGGAGTGGTTCATCATCCGGAATTGTCCCTGCCACCGCTACACCGTCACCGTCACCTACTACTGCTGCTGCTGCTGTGTCAGAACCCGCTCCAACGCCCGTGGTAACTGCGCCTACAACATTTATCACGTATGTTACAGTTACAAGCACCCTTACTAGCGAAAGCGAACTGCCTTCGCAATGCCCTATCTAGATCTATCTTGCATTCGAGGACAATGTGTGCTATACCTAGGCACTTTACTTCGGAAATTGATACTTCGGAAATTGATCTAGCTTACTGTATTTCGCATTATGTCCTCTTTAGCTTTCGAATCATCACGTCTGTCCAATAGAACAACTCTTGCTTGTCTAGGAATAGTAGAATGATACGATTCAAACACTTTTTTTGCAAAAGAATGTCACAAAGACTCATCTCGAGTCATCTAGGGGCAAGAAGTGCTCAGCCAATCAAACAAAGCGGAGTATAAATATGCGGAGCTTCCCCGCCCGCATTTATTTATGTCATCAGCAAGAACATTTCTGCTCAAGTTGACAGCACTTTTCTTTTCTACTGCACTCCTCGTCTCTGGCAAAAATTGACTCGAAGAGAAAAAGAACAGAAGAATTGAGAGAACGAAGACCCAGCATGTTCAAGAAAAAGCCGACGGTGAATAGCTACTGCCACCCCGCAATACCCCTCATGAAAGAAAAGAAGCTCCAAACAACCTGGAAGTCCTGCTGCTAACATCTTGTTGTCGTGGCAGATCAAAACACTTTCTCCCTTGCGCTCCTCAGATCGACGGAAGATAGCAGATCAAATTATCAAAGATTACCAAATCCCTATCCCCGCGGCAGCTCCTGCGGAGGAGAAGAATAACGACGAAGATGGAACCGCCGCAAAAGAGACAGCCAGCAATCTCACAGCCATCAGAAACACTCTCCTCCCCGAAAATTCACTGTCTGCCCGGTTTATAACCACGTCAGGACCAGATCTCCGAGAAGTGCAAGGTACAGTATATGCCGGATCACATCCCGAATTCGGCGGCGAAGAAAGGATTCTGTGGTTTAAAATAGAGCAGGGACCGGGCGCAGATGGACGGCTATATCCAACGGTGTACTCGCTATGGCATAATCTACGTATTTTACCCTTATTACACACGCCAGCCCTGGTTATGGGCAAGCTTTTCGGAGGCGCGGATCTGATGACTCCCGGATTAGCCAATGGACCACCATTTCCGAGTAAAGCTGTCAAGGGTTCTGTTGTGGCTGTTGCCAGTCTGGACAACCATACTGTGCCAGTATTTGTTGGGATATGTGAAATAAACGTGTCTGAATTGGGTGAAGTTCAGGGTACAAAGGGCCACGCAGTTCGCGGTGTACACTGGGAAGGCGATGAGTTGTGGTCATGGAGCTCGTCCTCTAGGCCTGGCCAATCCGCGCCAGAATATCTGGAGGGCTGGGACGATGAGACCAAAGATGTCGAAGAGGCAGTGCAGGAGTTGACTCTGAAAGAACAAGAAGTGGAGGCGCGACAGGAAGAAGCCACTCAAGATGAAGAGGAACAGGAAGCTGTGCAACCGGAAACTGAACCAACGGTCAAAGGTGGGTTGCACATGTGCATGTGGCTGCAGATTTTACATTTTCTAATCTACGTGTCACAGAGATCGATGAAGCATTTGTGAAAGCCTTCGTATATTCTCTTTACCAGCTGAAGAAGGATAACCCAAACTCGCCAAACCATGGGCTGGCTCTACCTGTTCAGCCATCTGCGGTAATGTCTCGGCTCGTGACTCCATACCTCCCGATATACTCAACACAACAAGCCCAATTCTACCAGATCAAGAAGACAAGCTGGAAGAATGTCAAGAAATTCATTAAATACCTTGACAAGGAAGCACTGGTGAAATCCAAAGATCGCAATGGACAAGAGACAATTGTCCTGGATGTGGATTTCAACGATCATCGCATTGAGCAGTTTGTCCCTTATCGACTACCCACAAAAAATGTCGTTGAAAGCTCCGGGAAAGCTGTTTCTGGCAGGCAAAAAGCTACTACCGAAGAAGGCGTTGATCCGTCCGTTGGACAGACACTTACCGTGAAGATCCTGTATAGACCTACTCAAAAGCTTACACCGACTCTCTTTCCGGCGCTCGGCACATCTGATCCGAAGAACTATTACAAGTATTCCGACGTGTCCAATCGCTTGGATGAATATCTGGCATCCCAAGATCCCCCGCTAGTATCGGAATCAAACAGACGCATTATCAAGCTCAATCCTTTCCTATCGAGTACCGTATACTCGTCCTCGTCGGCCGAGGACCGAGCAGCACTAGCACGTGGCGAAGTCACTCGAGACGGCCTTCTCAAGCGCATTATATCTGATGGATCGCTTCTGGCGCCATACCATGCAATTCTCAAGCAAGGCCAAACGGTCGTAACAGACGTGAAGCCGAAGGCCGGCAGTCCGCCAAAGGTATCAGTAACCATTGAACGGCGAGGATCCAACAAGACAGCAACCAAGGTATCCGGACTGGAGGTATTCGGCATCATCCCCACGTTTTTGGCCGAGGAGCTGCAGAAGAAATGCGCTTCCAGCACTAGTGTTTCTCAAGCTACCGGGGCTGTCAAGGGCGTTATGGAGATTCTTGTCCAGGGCGACCAGCGCAAGGCGGTTGAAACGGCGTTGGAGAGGCGTGGGGTGAGACCGCAATGGGTTGATGTGGTGGACAAGACGAAGAAGAAGAAATAATTGCGCATCGGCATGTTGGGTAGTGGAATCACCTCCGATTTTAATATCAGAGCTAGGAGTATACCCAGACAGAAGCTTGGACGATAGTTACAGCCCTGTGTCGTCATTATGTAACTATGTACTTGTCCAAGGACACGATACATGCAAACAGGCTTCAGCTGGTTGGCATTCAATCACATTGAACACCAACTTATTCTTACATGTAATACCAGCCGAAGCTTACTCCGAGTCATCGAGACAGACGCGTGTGCTCGACTATTCATGAAGCATGGCTCCGTTCAGTCTCTGCCTAAGATGCAATTCCATTGTACGTAGGTATACCTGAACCGGCTTGAAGTCCTGCTCATATAGCCGGTCTTGTTCTAGAATATGAACCCTGGAACCAGAAAAATGCATACATACTCGAGGCACAGGATAATGTCATGTTTATCTGACTGAATTTTACTTACAATTGAGGATTCTCCTTGCAATGATCTTATCTTGTCACACGGTGCAAGACGGACGGACGCTCAATTAGGAAAGAAGTCGGGCAAGCCCTAATCCTGCGGAAAGGCATGTATCCAGAATTCTCGTGGACCATTTTCTATACTCTATTCGGAGTTCTAGATTAATATGGTATTAACAGGAGTATTCTCGAGTGATGTCCATTGTTATCTCGATAAGTATACTGCATACAGAATCACCACATTTCAACTGCGTATCATGCTAGTCTACTGAAACTGCGGCGGCTTTCTTTTGTACGGCAGATTCGTGCGGAAGGTCTTGTCTATATAGTTGAACAGAGAAACACAACAGGCCCATTGGAGTCAGGATGAAAGGGAAACCCAAAGAAAGGCAAAAACTAATATGAAAACTTGACCATACCCTGGAAAATACAACGCCGGAGGATGAAGTCTTGAAAAAAAAAACCCATGTGGAATAACTTTTCAGGTGAAAAGGAGACTATATTATGTCTTCTGGAAAACGGCTTAGCCTTCCTTGACGTCAACTTTCTTAGCGGCGTGCGCTTCGTTATTGTCTTCTTCACGAGCTCGCTTCTGGCCAGAAGTAGCTGGAGTTTCGTCCACGGTGGTTTTGATAATAGGGACGCCCCTATAGATAATGCGTTAGCTGACACCATACACAATAAGCTCAAAGGAGACGTACCGAGAGTCCTTCTCAATAGCAGGCTTGTCTTCACGGAAACCCCTCTTTTGATCGTCCCTGCGACGTTCCCTCCAGTCGCGATGGTCATCTCGATCTCTTCCGTGACGGTCATCTCGGCCACGGCCACGGCCACGACCACCACGACCACGACCACGGCCACCGTTGTTGCCGCGGCCGCTGGCCTTAATTTTTCCAGACTCAATATCCCGGACTTTCTCATCGCAATAATCCTTCTTGCTCTTGATGATCAGATCCTGGCCCTTCCACTTTGGCTTAGGATCCAAAGCGAGAAATTTCTTCTGGGTCTCTTCGGTGTCGAACTCCACGAAAACACTACCCTTGAATTTCTTGTCGTATGCACGACGCAGACGAATGGCATTTGTAGGGCCGTGGGGGGCGAAGAAGGCCTCAATGTCAAATTGAGTGGTAGGCCCCTCTTCGCCGAATCCCTTGACATAGACGCTGCGAGCCATGGCCTCGTTTTCGAATACTTTGACAACATTGGGATCGAGGAAGTCATTCACCGATTCGGGAAGGGGCACCTTGCGCCGGACTTGAGTATCGTTCTCGACGAGTTCCACAGTGCTGGAGGACTTCAACGCCTCAACGATGGCACTGAAGGGCTGGAAACGACGCATGCGCTTGAAGCTGTGCAGCAACGAGAGATCCACGGGGTGGTTAGCGCTTCCACCAACCTTCTTCAGAAGGAAGTTGTCCATGGGGAGGTTAGAGTCGGAGAAATAAAATTCAACCTGAGAGACTTAGTGACACTTCTCTTTTTTTTTTTCAGCGAAAAAGGAAGCTGCGCTGCACAAACCTGCTTTCTGATCTCCTCTGGATCGTCAGTTGTCTTCAGCGCCGTGAAATCAGACTTGATGTTGTCGCGATAGTTACGTGACTTGAAGGGGCGGTCGCTACGTTCCGTCTTCTCAGTCTTCGATTCTTGCACGGCCGATTCTTCGCCGAGCTTGGTTGCTTCTGCGATGATACGAGCTTCTTCGGCAGCTTCGCCCTCTCCAGCTGAAGTCACAGTTGCCGCTGCGTCGCCATTTTCGGTCTTCTTCTCTTCGTCGCCCTTCAATTCGGCGAGCAGGTTTTGCACGTCCTTCTCGGCCTCGGCGTTGCCATTAGCTTTCACTTCACTGGACATCGTTGGATATAATGTGAGCGCGTTGCGCCGAGCAGGTTAATGCGGTGGATAGAGACAGAAGACACGGACGTTCGTCTTGAGACTTGCGCTGTCAGAGAGTAAAGGAAATTCACAAGAGGTATCCAGATGGGCGCGATAAGAAAAAAAGTCGAAGTTGCACAGGTGGGGAAAATTTCAAAGCGGATCAGAGCTACGAAAACGGCTTAGCGCGGATGCCTGCCTCTTTAGGTATCGATTGTGCCAGCGCAGTTTGAAGTTTGAAGTTTGAACAACGAAGCTGTAAGTAAGTTGGTTGTTGGATGTTGCTGTCGTTGTAGCTGAGATGATGAGGAGATGGAGCTTCCTTCAGCTTCCTTCCACGTTTGGAATTGGCCGTTGACTGTCGAGTCACGTGAGCACTGCTCCTTCCCAAAATGGTCCACGACTGACAGCATGCCCCAAAGAGGAAGGCGCTGCTGCTGCTGTTGCTGCTGGGAATGGCTTCTTCCTTCTTCCTTCCTTCTTCCTTCTTCACTCCTCTACTTCTCTTCCTTGTCTCCCATCATCGCATCTCTTATTATCGACCCTCCCATCTTTTGCTTCACTGCTTCACTCTTCCCCCGAGCCGCATCGATCACTGCTCTTGTGAGATGTCAACACGTATAGGCCTCCTGGTTTCCAGCTCGCAGAACTAGAAGGATAGCAGTTTGCTCGTTGCTCCAAGATGGACAATGTTGATAGTGACAGCCTGCCTGTTGGCTGGTCTGTGGCAGATGTGTGTTATGTGTTTATTGCCAGCTGCATGGATTAGTTTGCTTACTTGTCTTACAGATTGTATACATCACTCTGGTATCGCCTCTCATGCTGGCAGCCTTTGTTGAATGGTTCCTTTGGCTGGCTGCTTTCCTTTTCGGTCTCATGAACGTGTACCGGAAAGCCGATCATTGGAGTACTCGTGTGATAGCCGTTTTTATGATGGTTCTGTTTTTGATCTTTCGGTATGCGTCAGTTTTCTTCTCTTGGCGCCAGATCTCGCTGGCTGACTTCTTCCACAAGTGCCATCTTCCTGCCTGTGATGGTCGTCACTCTTCCTTTACCCTTCGTAATCACTCGTCATTTCCCCTGGGCCATGGTCTACTTCCTTCAATGGTTCGCGTTTTACACCTTCTCGATAATCCTTCTGGTTCCATGGGTCCTCTGTATGTACAGGCTTGTGACAAACGAAATCGGACGCTCGAATAGAGTCAAAGAAGTGCTACACGAGTCCAACTCGCCAAAGGTAGTCGTGGTCATGCCTGTATACAACGAGGAACCCGGAGTTCTGATTAAGGCTATCGACTCTGTGGTAGAAAGCGATTACCCTTCGTTGTGTCTCCATGTCTTCTTGTCCTTCGACGGAGAGCCGACAGAAGAACTTTGGAGAATGGTCGCTTCGCAACTGGGGATTCCTATGAGTGCCAAGAGAAAGGGCCAGAGTATCGACCTTATCTACAAATCAGTTCGTGTGACAGTCAGCAGATTTCCACATGGTGGTAAACGGCGCTGCCAAAAGAGGACTTTCAGTCTCATTGACCGGATATATACAGACTATCTTGCATGCCATGATGACTTGTTTATCCTTTTCATCGACTCTGACTGTATTCTGGATAAAGTATGCATTCAGAATTTCATGTACGACATGGAGCTGAAGCCGGGAAGTGGACATAATATGCTAGCGATGACGGGGATCATCACTTCTACAACACAGACCACCTCCTTGATCACCATCCTGCAGGATATGGAGTATATTCATGGTCAGTTATTTGAACGCTCGGTTGAGTCCTGCTGTGGTGCTGTTACCTGCCTTCCTGGCGCCCTGACAATGCTGCGATTCTCGGCATTCCGGAAAATGGCCAAATATTACTTTGAAGACCAGATCGATAAGATTGACGACTTCTTTGATTACATCAAATGTCACTTGGGAGAGGACCGTTGGTTGACGCACTTGTTCATGGTCAGCACTGTAAAGCGGTATCAAATACAATTATGCACTGGAGCTTTCTGCAAGACCGAGGCTGTGCAGACAATGAGTAGCTTGATCAAGCAACGTCGTCGCTGGTTCCTGGGATTCATCTCTAACGAGGTGTGTATGCTTACTGACGTGAGAATTTGGCGACGCTATCCTTTGCTGTGCATCATTCGTTTTATGCAAGATACCATTCGCACCACAGCCCTGTTATTTTTTATTATGATTCTTTCAGTGTCCACCACTTCTAGCAGTCTGGTGAGCTTGCCGCTCGGGTTTATCGCCATATCGTTGGGATTGAATTATGCATTGATGCTCTACTTCGGGTATATTTTGCACCGATTCAAGGCGTGGCTGTACCCGCTGATGTTCTTACTCAATCCTTTCTTCAATTGGTTATATCTCGTATACGGATGTTGTACGGCAGGGAAGCGTACTTGGGGTGGGCCTCGGACAAATGCACCCAAGGCAGATGAACACACCTCACCTCGTGAAGCTGCAGAGCAAGCAGAAGCTCAAGGTGATGATCTCAATGTCGATGTCTCCACCTTCCGCGAGTATGGTAATGCTACTATAGGCGTTCCATTGCACCCAACGGAAAGCGCAGCAAATCGCTTGGTGAACAACAATCAAGACAACCTGTATGACATGCATCATGACTCTGAACTTGCTCTTATGCAGCATGATGTAGAGGAACCTGCCATGCCTAGGATACCGTTGCATCCACGAAACTCTTTCGATTCTGCCATGACCGAAAACTACAGTATCCACCTTCCGCGTCGTGTGGAGAGCCTGGTGGACGAAGAAGAAATGCGGAACTTTCATTTATCGCGTGAGACCAAGCCAATTCCGGACAAAGAGGGAGAAAAGAGCATGACGCAGTCATCTCCAACCTTGCCCGGGCGTCTACAACTTGATGGTGAAACGAGTGAACCGGCTTCGATGGAGGCCAATGTGGACCCTGTCAAACAACTAGCACCTTTGCACCTGACCCGAAGCCCACTGGGCCTGCATCATACAGTTCCTGAGGAGGAGGATGACGCTGAACAAGCCGCTCGAGTGCCGCTGTTTGGCGGGACAGGCAGGAGATCAACGAGGAAGTCAGAGAAGAAGCGACGGCATTTGTTCACGTTGGGGAGAAAGTCTGGCGATCAGTGATGAGGAAGAAGTCTTTCTTCTTAACTTGACTCTATACGGCAAGTGCATCTCCTTTGGAGGTGGCAATGGGCGATGCACCATTATATTATGCAACTGCATACATAGACATAGATTACTACATACGGTTACGCTCTTTTGGTTCACACATGTATCCTTCCAAGAGCTTATGTTCGTTCAGTCACTTTTAAGTATTGATAGATGATAGACCCGAATTCATTCTTCCGTGCAACAGCATAAACAATAGGCAGCATTATCTAGTATCTACGTACTTTTAATGTAAATTTAAGTTAACAGAGCGGACCTCGGGACTGGATTTATGCTTTACATTCGGTGAAGGCTCTGGCTGCAATAGGGCAAGAAAAACATGTGATTTTTACCAAATTGGTTATTTGGGTTGCCCCGAGCCGGTTCTGCGGAATAACTTAATTCATTCTGAACATATTAAAATCAGCAGGATCTGTTAGTATTTGTTTGTTGGACTTGTTTTATTCCAGGGATGATAGAGTCAGATACATAGTGAAAATGGAGACAGCCATGAATAGACCGCTCACTTTCAAATGCGGCCTTACCTTGACCAATCGCCTAGTCAAAGCCGCGATGACGGAAAAGATGGCGCCTAAGAGTGGCCTGCCAACTGAGCAGTTCAATATCTCCTACGGTGAATGGGCGCGTGGCGGATGGGGGATGCTGCTTACAGGTAAGAAATGATGCAATCATTAATATTTCTCGCTGGATTTCTAACTTTCTACTACGCTGCGGAAACTAGGTAACGTCCAAGTCGATTCGGCTTACTTGGGAAGTCCTGGAGAGGTCTCTGTCGACCCGTCCCTTGAGCCCGAACTCGCACGGACGTGGAAAGAGTGGGCATCAGCGTGCAACGAGCATGGGACACCAACTCTCATGCAGCTGAATCATACCGGAAGACAGTCGCCTCTCATGGCCGGAACGCGAGGGTTCTGGACCAAGACCATAGCTCCGAGTCCCATCCCGCTCAACATGGGCCCTTCTCTGCTGGCAAAGGCGCTTGTCCCTGTCCTGTTTGGCACACCGCGCGAAATGAGCCAGGCTGATATCAACAAGGTGATTGAGCAATTCACCTATGCGTCTCGTAAAGCGGCCGAGGCAGGGTTCCAGGGGGTGGAAGTACATGCAGCGCATGGATACCTGTTCTCCCAGTTCCTTTCGTCCAAGACAAATAAAAGGACAGATGAATACGGTGGTTCGGCTGCAAACCGCGCCAGGATAGTTGTGCAGACTCTTCAGTCGATCAAACAGGCTGTCCCAGCGGGGTTTTGTGTTGGCGTCAAGTTCAATTCCGTCGATCACCAATCCACGGACGAGCTTCGGGATTGCATTGAACAGCTTCAACTCATTGTTGCTACTGGTATCGACTTTGTTGAGATCAGTGGCGGATCATGGGAAGACCCTAAGGTGAGCATTAGTTTAGGTTCCCGGAATGGCTACATAATCCCAGTTAACTTGTGACTACTTTTTTTTTTCTTTGAGCAGATGCTGTCGAATACCGACGATATGCGCAAGCCAAAGTCAGAACATACGAAGGGACGAGAAGCTTTCTTCCTGGACTTTGCCAAAACGATCCGCAGCGAATTCCCCTCGATGCCTCTCATGGTTACCGGTGGTTTCCGTACGCGCTCAGGTATGGAAACCGCCGTCCAGAGCGGAGATTGTGACTTGGTAGGTATTGGTCGACCCGCCGTGCTGCTCCCTCAGCTATCCAAGGATATCATCCTGAACCAGAAGGTGAGTGATCAAGATGCGGTACTGCCTTGTGAGCGTCTTGAGCCTCCTCTGTTGGCCAAGATCACCGGTATAAAAGCGGTTGGATCTGGTGCAGAGAGTGTAAGTATCTCCACATCCGAAGGTCGCAAATCGTGCGTCTATACGTATCTACCTAGGTTGCTAGCTAACAGCAATGCAGAGTTGGTACAGTCTCCAGATTTCAAAGATGACCGGGGAAGTCTGATGGCGAATACGTATTTCGGATCTGCAGGAGACATGGAAACGGGCGTCTCCTTGAAGTTTGACATCTTTGTACTAAGCATTGTAACAAATATTTGCAAGACATGACGGAGCAGCATGGAGTTGATCATCTCATTGTTACCCCGGAATAGACTATATACCTAGAAAAGAAATAGACGCAGCAAATGAATAGATATATGTTAGATATAACTTGGGGCAGAAACTATTACCTCCTACTTAGCTACTAACTAGGCAATAGAGTACCTAGGTACTAGGTAGGTAGGTTTGATAAATCGCGCTTCCTACCTAGGTAGGTCGAGTCATACGACACGGTCAACGATTTAAATGAGGCTCGAGCCCGACATTCCGTTCCAGTTTCAAAGTATTAATAAGAGTCTTCCATGCGCATACTTGCGGTGTCAGCCACCGAGCCACTCTCAGGTCCGCACGCCGCACGGAGTCAAAAATCAGGGGAAAGTGGACTGAATGTGTGCGTGCCATGGCGTGGCCCCATCACTAGTGACTCGTGAGCACATTAAATTGATTAACTTAATTAATGATTACTTGCATAAAACTTAGTTAAGCCAACTTAACTCCTCGCAGGCTAGCACGTTGTCCTTCTTCACTAGTAATGCGTAGTCAGGTACGCCACATGCCCACATGCCCAGCGCCCAGCGAGTGCCGTGATCGAACGACGCAGGGAAAGAAAGGAGAAATCTGCTCAAACGGAGCAGACTATCGTTCAGCTCGAGGGACTAGTGGATGCTAATTGCATGCGGAGTACTCCGTAATATAGTTTTGCATTGAGGCATACTACGTACGTTGATACAGAGTAGAACAGTGAACTCATCTGTTGTGGTGTCGAGCACGAGCCGCGAAATTAGCCCTAACCATCCCATTTTCGGGCTGTCAGATTTTAATTTCGATTGCAAACTGCCAAACACGTTAGTAACGATGTACGTACTACTATGTACTCCTATGAAATTGCTCGGAGAATACGGAGTATGGAGTATAGGCATCTAATCTAGACTGATCAACACGTTGTAATTATTTTCAGGGATATGCTAGTATTAACTGATTTAAATGTAAGTAGTAGTAAGAGAGAAAGGGCAGTCATGGATAGACCCTTCAGGCGAATTGCCCACTCTGATTGGACTGCCATCAGGACTAAATATTAAAGTGGCGCCGAGCGCAGCTGAAACTCCAAACCGTTTCAAATTCAGGCTGAGCGGTGAACACTGAACGTGCCAGATAGCAGCAGCCTACGAGGAATGTAGCATCGCTATCAGTGCACCTGCACCACCACGATGACTGAATCTAGACTGCTGGCCGAGCATGCCATAATATTCTATCAAACAGAAGCTTTCAGAGGTCCAGAATTCAGAATTCAGCTTCAGAAATGTTTCAGCAGCGAACCACGGTTCTGGGCTGGAATGTGCCGTGTAGTGGAATTATTACCCGGGACAATGTCATTCTCCCGGGCACGTCGTAGTACTTAATACAGCGTAGTCGACAAAAAATAGTAGAATAGAAGAAAAGAATAGAAGATAAAATAATAAAAGAAAATAATAAAAGAATAAAATAAAAGAAAACACTGCTCAGTGCTGCATCGCTTGGCGGTAGAGAGCAACAGCGCTAGGCCGATCCTGGACTGGTCGCTGCTGCCAAATCATCACGACTGCCACCTTCCTCCTGCCTCCTGCCTCCTGCCCCCTCGCAACTTCTCCCAACCGCTTTCTCTTTCTCTTCCTCTTCCTCTTCCTCTTCCTCTTTCTCTTGTCGTCCGCAGACTTCACTTCTTCATCAATCCTTTTGTCTTGCTTGCCCTGTCCTGTTCTATCCTGCCCTTGTCTTTGTCTATATCCTCCTCTCAAAGGAATCCTGCCGCGCACTGACCTGCTCAACTCGGCTCGACCGTCGGGCTGCCTATCATCTCCCTTCGGAGGCCCTCTCTACGACGGTCGCCTATATCAGCTCGAGATCAATTCGGCGACAGGCGAATCCAACGGCTTGCCTGGCATAGGATAGATATCCTATACTGCCATTCGACCGCCGCCATTCTTTGGATGCTGTCAGCGAGCGGGTTATAGTTAACTAGTTCGTATATACCCCTTCCTCAGATACTGAGCAATATTCCTCGACCAGGGTTTACTCTACACAAAGTGTCACTGCTAAAGAGCTGTGGCCTTTTCTGCTCATCGCATATGAGACCATGTGCTTTCAATGGAGGAAACCAATTGCGTTCACTTACTGATTATCATCTGCCAACGCTCTAGAATCTCCGCATCTACTCCCCCCCTCCGCATACTGTACAATAATATAAGGACACCTTCCATGCGCCGTCTTTAATAGTTTGATGAGTCTCTTCGTGTGTGTCGTCGCCGCACATTATTCCCAGAAAATAGACAATTGCGCCTATTCCCACTCATCCCAGGACGCTGTCCAAAAAGTTATATACAATGGATTCTCCTTCTGAATCGGCAATGGAACAGGATGACATTCCCTACCCTTGCAAGGGCTGTGGAGAAGTACGTACTATACTCTATCTTATTTCGTTTTTCGAGGTGTCTCGCTGACGGTTTCTTCTCGTTCTAGATCCTGGAGGAAGGGAAAGCATTCGAATTAGGTGAGTTCTCACGTGCCCCGTTCCTTTATATATCATCGAGCCTTGCTGATTATTTTCTATCATAGCCGGCAATAGGTGGCATATTGACTGTTTTCGATGTAACACCTGTAACACCCTCCTAGACTCAGACGCTCACTTGCTACTCCTCGGCGACGGTTCCTTAATTTGTAGCAACTGCACCTACAGCTGTAGCTCGTGCGGAAACAAAATCGAAGACCTGGCAATTCTGACAGGAGACCAGGCGTTTTGTGCCAACTGTTTCAAATGCCGAAACTGCAAGAGGAGGATTGAAAACTTGCGTTATGCCAGGACCTCCCAGGGTATTTTCTGCATGGATTGTCACGAGTCGCTTATGCAACGACGTCGCAAGAAAAAGACGGCCGCGAAGAAACCAAATGCTATTTATGACAAATCGCTTCCTTCTCTTCCTCCAGAGTTGATGGAACCTCGTCAAGAGAGACTGCCGCCCAGAGAGTACTCGGCTTCTCCCGATGTTTCTTCCCCTAATAATGTCCCTCAAGGGCGAACTTCTAGCCGCGGTCCCCTTGATTCCTCAATTGCCCAGCAACAACAACAACCGCCGCCGCCGCCAGCGGAGCAACCCCCAGCTCAAGGTAAGCGATCTCATATAATAGCAAGTCAAGACCGTGCTAATCAATCTCCTTTTTAGACACCCTTATCCTGCCGTCAAGTGCTTATCGACCCGATTCGCACAAACGCCAGTCAATCATGTCTACAAGGTCAGAAGTGGATGCCGGAGATGAATTTTTGATACCAGTCGCATTCGACCCCACGCCCGACGAGCGTGTGTCACCACATAGGGAAATTCCAGCTCCAGATGGCCAACGTTCTGCGCCGCGAGATTATTTCGACAATACTAAGCCAGCGTCATCCTCTCGCCAGGTTTCGTCCGATCGCGCGCAGACCACTCAATCGGCCTCTCCTCATATCGCCTTCCAGGAGAAAGGGCGCCAGCCTGCACAAGCTGATCAGAATCGATGGCGACAACAGGACGCGACGCCAAAAGTGGCTCATATCAAAACCGATGGTAGTGATGGCTTCAAATTACAGGAAGCTCCCAGAGGAAGAAAGTCGACGTCAAACCGGAGTTCCACCTCCGATCTTAGCGCTGTGAAGGATGGATCATCTATCTCGACAAGCTCACCTGAATCTGGGGCTGCAGCACGACCAGATCCTTTCAAGGCACCTCCCTCTCAATCCCTTTCTGAAAGACACATAAGCCCTCCTGTATCCTCATCAACGTCATCAGTGCGATCGCCCGATCAAGCTCGCAACAGTAAAGCCGAAAGTGAGCCTGATCGCGCGGACAGTAGCCGATCTGTTCCAAAATCCAACACAGTGCAATTTCCCCCAAAACGAGGGGACTCACTGGAGCATTATGTCTCCAGCCAGATGCATCGCAAAGATGTTGGTTCTGTTTCGAAGTCTTCGCCTAAGGGTGGTGAAAGAACTGTGAATGGCGGGGTGGTGCCCAACAATGACTCAAAGGATTCACCCGATGTATCTCGTTCGCTGACTCATTCATCAGATGGCATTGTAGAGTCAAAGGGCATGCCTACAAATATGAATGATGTGCCCGCTTCCTTTGAACACCATCTCCCCCGGAACTCCTCGAATGTTCCACCTCCCTCGAACATCGTCCAAAACAATCTCAATTTATCGCCTAGGTTATTACGCTACAGTGGCGGCGGCGATTTCTCATTGGATGAGGAAATGTCGAGAATTCTAGGATCAGAAGGTCAACCGGGCACGAGGGAGTCTTTCAAGAAGTCCGTTTCGAACTCTGTGCGCCATGGTCGGAGTCACAGTGACAAGGGTTCAGGTATGTCAAAGGATGCCAACTGGCCCAAATCTCCAGCCAACGGTGACACCTTCGCACAAGATATCAGCAGCCCTACTAGCCCTAGCTCTTCTTCGGGACAGGAGAATGTTAGTTGGCTGCGGAGCGAGCTACAGAGGGAGCGGCAGCGTGTAGTCGAAAAAGATCAGAAAATTGCAGAGCTAGAGAAGGCATTGAACGCTCGGGCAGATGTGAAACAAGCTAATAGTGAACTGCGCGAGAAACGTTCGACCATGGCTGGTTTGGATACCGACAGGAAAGTTGTGATGTGTGAGCTCGAAGTTATCGAGAAACATCTTAAAGCCGAGAAAAATGGTGCTGCCCCTATGGATCTTGCCAAGCTGACAAACAATGTCGTTCGTGAGTTTGCAGAAGAGCTACAGAAGCTTAAGGATTCATATGCCCCACAGATTGAAGAGCTCATGCAGGAAAGAAATCGCCTAGTGGAGAAGGTGGCAGATTTTTCACGCATGAAGGACGAGAAACTTCAAGAATTTGAGCAGCTGTCGTCAAAGAATGAACAACTGGCCGCATTGAACAACGAGCTTGTCAATCAGATACAAGGACTCTACAAAGCCGCCTCAACGACCGAATCGGCCCGCTCTGCCAACGGACTGGGCATTTACTCGCACAACAAAGAAAGATCCACGAGCTCGGTTGATGGCACCAAATCGAGTGAGCTCGCGACTTCAGCTTCCACCATGACGATCCAGGATGAGGTTGAACCTGCCACCATTGTTCCTGGGCCGCAGGTTGTCAGTATCCGCAAAGGTCAAGTGCGCAAATTCAACTGGAAACGAGGTGGCCAGTCAGTTGCCAAGGGCGTCAGCAAAGGTCTCAAGGCCTTTTCAAGCGAGAAGGAGATGATGGCTGCAGATGGCACGATTCAAGCTGTGGAGGGACCAGCGCCATTCCCGCGCTCTCAAACACAGGAACCGCGGTTTGGCTTCTTTGGAAATCAGAAGAGACAAGCAGCGTGGAAAAATCAACAAAATGGCAGCTCACCAGCATTGGCGGATAATGCGTCTCTAAATAGTGACAGTAAGACTCGTTCTAGTCTTTTCTTGATCCGTAATTTTACTTACATTTTCGTTTAGGTCTTTTTGGAGTCGACTTGGAACAACGATTAGAACAGGAGAAGAGCATCATTCCTTCCGTAGTCACACGCTGTATCCAGGAGGTTGAGCTACGAGGTAAGCTATTATTTCTGTGGTTATGCTTTTCTACTTCTACTGACAATATTGTAGGAATGGATGAAGAGGGCATTTACCGAAAATCAGGGGCTTCGACTGTCACTCAGAATATCCGCGATGGGTTTGAGCACGCAAATGACTTTGACATTTCCGATCCAGATCTGGATATCCACGCCGTGACATCGGCTCTTAAACAGTATTTCCGCAAGCTGCCCACGCCGCTGATCACATACGATGTTTATGACAGTATCCTTGAAACCAACGAGGTTTCTGGGCAACAAAGCCGTATCGAAGCTTTGCGCGCATCCCTGGACGGCCTTCCACGCGTTCATCGCGATGTGCTAGAGTTCCTTATCTTCCATCTCAAGCGTGTCGTGGAGCACGAAAAGACAAATCTCATGACCAGCCAGAACATCGCGGTTGTCTTTGCTCCAACGATCATGAGACCGATAGACATTGCACGTGAAATGACAGACGTCCAAAAGAAGAACGAAGCACTGAAGTTCCTCGTGGAAAATTGTCAGGAAATCTTCATGTAACAACAGATTCGACCTTTTCTTAATTCTTCCAGAACGGCGGTATTTCTGTCTCGAATATTCCCAATGACTGGAGGTCTTCTTTCTTTTTCTTCTTACATGATGAGCGTTAGTTATTATGAGCACCACTAAAGGCGTTATCATTTCTTCTAACTTTTCATTTTTTATACATTATTTGTATCTATTCATGATTATACCCATTATCATTTTGATTTTGTCTTGTTTCGTGCTGACTCGACCTTGGCTCAGCTTGTCTATCTGTCTATATTTTTGGAGGAACCCTAAGAGCGCTGGTCCGTTCTTATGTTCTAGATACAGAGTATTTCCAAAAGGGAGTTGATTGTTTTGGATGGTTTTTTGGTCTCTTTTTGGCACATATATATAGCCATGTATTGCTCTATGATCATATAGACGATCATACGGCGGTAATATTTTATATCTTTTAATAGTAAAAATTCGTAGTTGATGGAATTGATCTGTTGGAAACGCTACTTCGCCGTAGTACGTAGTTTACTAGTTCATTACCTCCAGCAGCTGGAATTAAAATAAATCGTCATCGTCCTTATCAAATATACTTGAAGACGTCCCTGTCCCACCACCCGCAGTCGCCAGAAGATCGGAGACGATCCGTTTGGATGCTTCTTTTGCTAGATATAATCTTAGTTTACACACACACACACACAGAGAGAGAGAGAGAGATCGTGCGTAAGAGGGAAGGACAAACCTGGCGTTTTCATCAACCGACTATGCGGAATATGGAATTGCATAGTCTTGGGCGGACTGACGCCGAGACCAGTAGCTGTATCGTCATCATAGTCGAATTCGTCATTATCGTTGTCGTCGCTGTCCCAGCTGTACTTTTTATTGCTTTGTTTACCAGGTGTTAGGACACTGATGCCCGGTCTTGGGGTGGTGCGGGCTCTCGGAGGTGGAGGGTGTGTTCTTATTCTTGGGGTGTTGGGGGTTTTGGTATTGTCATCATTCTTTCTACTAGTGACAATGGGCGACGCGAAGATTTCTTCATGCAGTTTTGGGGCTTCTAGTTCGGGGCTGGAAAGAGGGGAGAGGGAGTAGTCGTAAACGGGGTTTCGTTTGGGGGTGGTCATGACGGAGAATTTGGTTGGTTTGAATGCTCCTGCTGCTGCTCCGGTACCCGCGCCTGCGCCTTTCTTGGATAGTGGTGTGGCTTGTACGCGGTAGGTCTTGTCGAGGACGTGGTGCAGAACGGGGTCTGTGGGTTTCTGGTAGTGATTCTTCTTCTTCTCCTTCTTCTTTGTCGGCGATGTGGATGGCTGCTGGTTGTGGGAGGAGGAGGAGGAGGTTGTAGGTGGAGGAATGAATGGGGATGACATAGGAGTAGTTCCGCTTTCGATATCAGCTCCAGACTGCTGGTATCGGCCTGCGTATCTGCCGGGGGTTACAGGTGCATCGTTATCTGGCATCGTCGATTCGTCATGTTCTCCTTCGAGTCTGCTGCTTTCTTCGCCATAGCCATAGGTTGTTGGGGGATAATGTCCGTCGATTATTGAAGAGGATGAAGGTGTCTCATCACCGCTGCCCAGCTGAGCCATTTTACCCTTGTGATGATTATGATGGTGATGACCGGCAGCTCGAGGGGTGCTGTGCGATGGGGTTATCGTGAGCGACGAGAGATCCAATTCAGACTCCTCATCGTTAGCATGGTGGTGGTGGTGATGATGATGATGATGTCCAAGATCAAGATGTTCCGATGAGGGAGTTTGGTATGATGATGAAGCATCTTCGTCTTCTTCTAAGCTGCCTGTATTCTGTGTTATGTTTGTTGTCGACTCTTCTTCCGTGATTGTTGTTGCTGTCTGTTCGTGCTCCGTCGTGTCCTCGTTTGGGTTCTCCTCGTAACCTGACAGGGAGACATTTGCACTGGCCTCGAAGAATTGTTTCCAGAACTAGAAATTCGTTAATATATGCATCTAAACTACGTCACGCGTTTGTTTTTCACGGTCTGGGATCGTCTTACTTTGGCTCCCTCCCAGACATCCTTCGAGTGCTCTGCGTACTGTTCGACAATGGGCAGGATGCTGGTGGTCACGATTCTATGGGCGCGGGAGAAATTGCTATCGATTTCTGCAGGGGAAATAATCAGTCAATTTTCGATTTCTGTGTCTGAAATAGGGACGTGCTTACCTTGCAAAGTCAAGGTGATTGATTGCTCTAATTTCTCTAGCTCCTCGGTGAGCGTCAGATTGCGCTGCGCAGGGCCAGCCATGGCTAGTCTCAATTCGACGAGAGAGTATAAAATAGTGTGCACTGTGAACGGCGTGAAAGGCTGAAAGCGCAAGAATCAAAAAAGAAACTGCGTATTTTAGTCGGTGTATACAAAGCCCGAAACGGACGCGTTCTAGGGCACGCGAAAGGGGCTACTGCCAGTCACGTGCTGCGGGGCGCTGCTTATCCGGCGGGCTTATCTAATCTCGGGCCATTCGGGGATAAGAATAGCAGAAGGCAGCAGCCGAATCAGTCGACTCCATCGATCAAAGAAATTCCGGTGAAGCCTATGTCTATCTTCATCGCGGGATATGCTGGCTATCTATCACGGCTGCTATACCTATAAATTACAGGATTGTGACAGCCTGATAGGCCTCCTGTCAGATTGCTTTGATCTGCACCAGCTTTAGCGGCGGAAGGTGGCGGCGTTGCGTGCAAGGCAAGGCTACCTCCAAGCCTCCCGGCTTCTTCATATATTCTTTCTTCTACTATTCCTATAGAATATTATCTATATAGCATTGATTGAAGTCATGCCAGCTCCTCTAGCAAAAGGTTCGTTTGACTACTTCCACACTGGTCTGGATTGCGGCCATCAAATCGAGTTTCAACCCCGTTTCTTATAACTGACTGCATCATCTAGGAATCATCGTGGGCGTGTCTGTCCTCGTTGCAGCAGGCATTGCCGTCTATGAAAGCCCCCAGTTTCGACGATGGGTGGAACAGTCTCGCCGAAAGATAGCCATTGCGCTGTACAACCTGGGCGATGAAATCCATCCCCGGGAACCCGTTTCTCAAGACATCTCTATGACCGAAGAGGCCAGCGAAGCTGCCGTCGAGAGAAGGCGTCAAGCTCGTGAAGAAATAGCATTACGCAGGGAGATAATGCAGTCGCGTAGAGATAACAAGTCTACCAGTGCGGCGGTCAGTTTTGATGCATTGGTGGACGAGGACGGCAGGCTGCGGTCCGAGGAAGAAAACAAGGACTATGGGATTGTCGATACGAATAATGATAACTCCACTGCCAGGTCGACCGCGCTCGACTCCACTCATTCGACATGGCTGCATAAACGCGGCGGGGGCTCTCCTGAGCCCGAAGCTCTTACTAATGCACGCCTCCAAGCGCAGCGCGAAATGATGGAAGCCATGGAGCGAGATCGTCTTCATCTGGATTTGCCATCTGGAACGCCGTCTCATCACCCTTCAGAGTCTTTGATTGATCTCACGCCAACATCCGAATTTCCCGAGCTCACGCCTTCATCGTCATCCAAGCAGGACCAGCTTGCCAGCTCTGGATATTTCTCGGTTGAATCGCTTCCAGAGCCAACGCACAACGGATCTGAATACTACTATGCACATCCCAATCAGTCAGAAGATGGTTCTTCCGCAGAGAGTACACATCCAACAGCAGATCCCTTTCAAAATGCCGAGTTATCGGCCGCTTCTTCTGTGGCCGGAAGTCTCGATCACATCCACGATGAAATCTCCTCTGACGGGACCTTGAGCGAATGGGGACGGCAGACAGATGGGGCACTGACTCCTGCCAGCTGGTCTGAGGTGGGCAGTGTCGTTAGCAGTGACGATGAGCATCATCATCAATAGACTGTTTTCCTTCTAGGCATATATCAGTTGGCACAAACACTTGTCGACGGAAGTGTGAGGTCTGGAAACTTTCTTGCTCGGTTTTTATTTGTTGGTCGTACTGGATGGGGATAAGGGCAATTGCTGTTGGACTGGAGTTTGTTGGGTTGATCGGATCTTGCAAGTCAATCTTTAGCTTTGATATTCAATTTTTGTACGCTACTACTATCTACTCTGCCTAGTTATACGTTTGGTACACCAGCCCCAGCATTAGAGGTTGGTCCCGGGCTCTTTCGTTGCTCTATGTCGCCTAAGTGTGGAAACCTTTGAGGCTGTTTATACAGTGGCAAGTCCATATGAGAGCACTTGCTGGTTTCTATAAGCAGCCCCCAAAGTTCTACGCGCTTAGGCGATATAGAGTGATGAAAAAGCCTGGTACGCCCTAGCGTCTGAGATTGATGTGTGCATCTTTACTCCCAGGTGCCAAAGGACTCATAACCACAAGGCTAAATACGCACTATAAATTTAATTTATAGAAAACCAGTGCAGTTACTTACTCCTAGTCAGCCATATAGGTCAAGACAAAACCTTTACTAATGGCCTTTTTGGTCTAGCAGCAAGTCACATGCGGTCGTCTCGATGAAACACCTGTAAACGCTCCCCTCGGTCACTCTCATAACAACAATTCAGGAAGACTTCCCTCGTAATTTAAAGGTATCTCATTTGTGGTTAGATAATAACATCATCAGACCAAGCTTTTGATAAATCATAGGTGGTTGGTTGCAATTTACGCTAATGTTTATCATCATGCCTGCAGGTTCCCTACACTCTTTACAAAGAAGAATAATGATAACAATGAATACGCAGGGTTGCCCACTATTATTTAACTTAACCAACACAGTTAGACGTTTACTGATCTTGCAATCGACATCACCTCATGCATACAAAAAATCATTGCAGACCACAACATTCAGAGGAGGCATCGCCTCAGCCGGCCCTCAAAACCCGTAGTATACAAGCACTTACATCGGTTCTAGCTCAATTCTTGGAAGTATCAGAGTTCCTTAAAATATGCTAGAGGGAAGACCATCTTGACGATGGGGACAAGGGCAGACAAGTACGTAGTACGGAAGAGACTATATACGAAGATCCCGATATTTTGACCGTAGAAGATATTTACTCCATAGTTCATACTAATGTAGTCTATACATTATTGGAAGTTGATTTAACAATCCCCACTCCCGCCAACAGACGTCTCTGATTGGCCACAGTACCAGTTTCCGTAAGCGTTTTAGCTCCCGCCGGCACGGGGAGTTAACTTTTGATCCGCATGTTGGTTACGTATCCCTGAACTTGTCCCCTTTCGGCCTTTCGCGTCATGGCCATCAACGGAGTATCATCCACTATAATTGGCTATGGCTATCCGGGCTATCTGATCTGATAATATATACATAGTAGGTATCACTGTCGAGTCGACAGCTGAGTAGCCCTAACGCCAAGGCGCTAAAAGACTCATGTTACGTATGCTCACCCCAGCAGTTACTACGTAGTTAGACACGATGGGCACGGAAATTGCGTGCAAATCCTGAACGTAGATATGATCTAAGCGATACTACTCTCTCTCTCTCGCATGAATATTGAGGGCTCCCTACTCCCTACTCCGTACTATGGATAGATACGTAGTATCATAATAGATAATCCGAAAGCGGCCTGATTCCCAAGGTGTCAACGCGTCACTGGGTCTTGGTCTCCACCTGTTGTTCAGTGGCGTCCAATCAGTGGCGACCTCCAAATGACCAGTGGGGCGCTCTATCTCGCACTAGCCATATTGGGCAGGTATGCACGCGCCAGAATCTTTGGCATGCAATCAGGTTATTATCTGCTTTGCTCGCCTATCAAGGATCAATTTTCGCTATGGCATCGCATCGCATCGCGGCCAAGGAAATGCAACTCCCTTTTCTTCTAGCCTCTTTTAGGCCCTTTGCCAAGATGAAGTACGTAGTATCTACTATCTACTATCGTTTGCGAATGGACTGACTTATGCCACCTCTTTCATAATGGCGGTTCATTCCTCGAACCCCGGCCAACTCCTTGCAAGTTCTTGCCAACATCCCTGACTCTCACTCGTTCTTGGCATATCTCGGCATATCGAGAGGGATCTTCCCATATTATTTTGCATTCCCTTTCCTCCTTCCACTCTGTTCAAGCCTGAGGGGGGTGTAAATTGCGCCTTGTTCCCTCTTTTTGCGTTCAATGTTCTCTACTTTCTCCACTTGTGCGATCTAATTTATATAAGAGAGCAATGAGTGGGGACACGGTCCTTGACTATAGGCGATGGTGATGATGAAGATGAAGACGCGGAGGGTCTTATTCGTGGGGTTGTTATACCTGTCGCATATCGTGACTGCCGCTCCAGCACCGGCACAAGCAGAAGAGGCATCACCACCACCACCGCCCGTTCTCGAGGGCATGAACTACCTCGCCTTGAATCGTTCCCGAGAAGACAAATATTTCCACGAGCCCGTAGGACACGAGCTAGGCGCAGACGACCGCCTGGGCCACTACGATGTACGATACTTCCATGGGATGGTGACGGAAGAGGAAAGGACCGAAAGTTTGCATCACATGGTAATAGCTTATTTGGACTTTTTCCGCCAAAACGAGCTGGAGACTTGGATCGCCCATGGGACGCTGTTGGGCTGGTGGTGGAACGGGGAGGTACCTTTTTTTGAACCTTCCTGGCTTTTCCCTTTTTTCATTTCCTTGAAAGCTAACTTTTTTAACAGCTGCTCCCCTGGGACTGGGACGTCGATACCCAGGTGCTTGACACAACGCTGGCTCGCATGGCGCAGGACTTCAATCGCACTGTTACCAGCTACGTCTCAGCCGATGCAAGATTTAAGCGGGAATACCTGCTAGACATAAACCCGTGGGCATACTTCCGCGACAGAGGGCCCGGCCACAACATCATCGACGCGCGATGGATTGATACTAGTAACGGACTATACGTCGACATTACTGCATTGAGCCGCTTCAACCCGAGCGATCAGCCTAACACTTGGGAGTGCAAGAATGAACACCGATATCAAACAAATGACCTGTATCCGCTCCGACAGACAAGGTTTGAGGGCACACCCGTCTTGGTGCCGTATATGTATCAAGACCTTTTAGTGGAGGAGTACTCTGTAAAAGCGCTCGCGCGTACGAACTTTCAGAAGTATGTATACTTTTGCCTCCTTTTTTTTTTGTTTTCTGCATCTCTCTGACATATCCGGATACAGTCATACGTGGAATCCAATAATTGGACAGTGGATTTTCACGGCGTGACACTGTCTCGCCATGTTTAATAGAGTGTCCTCAATCGATATACTTACGAAGGTGTATACACACCATACATCTCTGCTCGTGGTTACACAACCACGACATGCATAATCATACAGCAGCAGCTGTAGCACGATATCCGGGACGAACCGCTCGAATCAGAGCGTCGTCATATAATTTCGGGATCTGCAAATCTCGGGTCGATATAATAAATATGGAAAGAGAGGATCTTTTTCTATTTATGTGAGATATAATACACCGTTTATTATTTATTTAATATGAATGTACATAGGATGAGATGATGAGTGACGAATCATATATATGACTACCACTGTGCCGTCTCCCGGGCCTGAAACATTAACCTAGGTATTTGATGCCGTTTCAGGTCCGGCTACTTGGTACCTAGGTATTTTAGGTAACCCTGGTGACAGAGTACTTCAGTACAGGTCCGAAGCAACCAACAACCTGGGCAACTTTCAGTGGCAGCAAGGATGTGTGGCTTTTGTTAGTGCTTCGCGCGTCTCACAAAAAGTAACTCCCTCAGTTACGGTGGTTAGGTTAATAGTTTATGTTGCTACCTGTGGCCACATACTTATGTCTAGGTGTAAGGCACCAACCTGCGTGGGTGCCCTACATACTGAGGTGAATATACTTACTTCTTTAACTTTTATACATTTTAACTAGATGACTATAATATAACCTTCAGTAAGACATATACCTAAGTAAGTTATCTCATTCCTAAAATAATAGGGCTATGAAGACCTAGAAACCCTTGAAGCAAGACTGCCTACTACCTATTAGTTACGTCCTGTATGAATTAGTAAGAAGCTGAATACCACAAAATCAGGCTGAAAGCTACTAATTGCCTCGGAGTTGTATTATACCTTCCACGACAGCGACGAGGCTATCACCCGGGCGTTCTTTGATACGCCACATCGGTGCCCTGTCGAGATAACGACCCGATCATATGATGTTGTCTTGAGGCTTAAAATAAGGCTGTCTACCTATAAGAACAGATCTACCCTCCTAGCCAGTAAACCACCCTCCCTCACGCTTCCTTAACCGTCTACAGATTATCCATAAGAATCAAGAGAAATTTGTTCGCTATTGAGCAACGGTCACAAACAGCGAATCCCCCGCAAGAAGAGACATTCCAATCTCTGAAATCATGAATACCTTCCCGCTCATCCCACCACGGCCTCAATTTCCGCTTACCCCTGTCTGCCGCAGATGCGGCTGGATACCTCGACCTGAACATCGACGTCGGGCGATGCCAAGCAATCGAAATGGAAATGCCAATCGTCCGTACTATGTATGCTTGCCCTGCAAGGATCTGCAGATCGGCCACGGTCCACAGGATTACTCTATAGGATGGATTACGTGGGACGATGAGCGTGGGATACATAACGGTAATCCGCTCTGCAACTGCGGTGCTGTCAGTCGCCAGGATCGAGCAGGTGCTGAAACCGATATGCCGGGGATGGGCTTTTGGACCTGTGCGTCTGGAAGTTGCGACTATTTTTCAAGGTTTGAAAATGGCATGACTGATAGCGAGATGATGGCACCAGGCCCCGCTGTTCGTGGGAGTGATGTGTTTACCCCGTGGTTGCTGTAGCTAGCTATATCACGGGATGGCTCTGATAGTCAGTCGGGGTTCCTCGATGAAGGTTGGTTTTGAACGGCGCTACATAAAATCAAGCCTGTCGTTGTTCTTGACGCTTTTCCATGCTTACCTGAACTATCCTTTGGCCAGACAGACTATCAACGTCCGTTCAAGTGCATATTTATATGATTCAGTTTGTTCCTGTCCAAATATGCTTTGAATATTGTATTTAGTTATTCTCTATCTACCTAGGTATTTGACTACCAAAACGTCCATTGTGACTGTTGACTTTCTCTGCTACCGTATTCAATATTCAGGTTTGACAGGCTGCTGCCGTGGCCCTGGAAGTCTGGGAAGGCGGAACCTGCGTTCTGCCATGCGAGGAACGCTTCAGCTGTCGAGTCCTCGATTATCGTTTGCTGAACGAAGGTTTCTTGTTCACTCTTACCTCGAGCATCTCACTTTACGTTTATGGCACCGGTGGCAGGGGGGTGAGGGAGGCGGCATTTAAGTACCTAGGTATGTATTACAGTATAGGTATAACAGTAGAACTTGGCTATACCTAGGTAATGAATGAAAGGCCTCCCGGGGCATAGGTAAGTTGATTATCCTCAGAAGTAAGCTTAACTAAGAGATAAAAAAGTAATTTAAGAATAAATCAATGCATATATTAGAGCCCTCTTCACCTCTGTATCAAAGTTAATTAAGTTGATATTAAATATGCCTTGGGAGGCCATCCATACGTTATACCTTCGTTCTACTGTACCTACCTACCTAGGTAGGTACGGTTTGTGCCGTTGGTCTGGATTATTGGGAGTGGGTGCACAGGTGAGCTCCAACTTTTAAGGTTGATAAGCCCTGTGGAGCCCCTTCCAGGATTCCTGAAGTCAATTCCAACAATAACTAGGGCTGGAGTAAGTTAGCCCTAATCCAACCCAAGGTTTATAGCATCAGAGAAAGCCATCAGTCATGGTATACAGTAGAACCTGGCTATAATGAATGGAAGCCTCCTAGGACATAAGTCAATTATCCTCAAAAGTAAGCTTAACTAAAGGATAAAAAAATAATTTAGAGTAAATTAATACATTAGAGCCGTTTTTACCTCTATATCAAAGTTAATTACCTACCTAGGTAGGTAAGCTGATATCAAAGACATCTTGGGAGGTAGTCCGTACGTTATATCCAGGTTCTACTGTATATATTTACGGCAGATATGTAGAGAATAACTAAATACAGTTTTCTAAGAGTATTTGGACATGAGAAATGATATATAGATGTAATTAAACGTAGGACGATAGCTCTATCTAGCCTACGTATAGTTCAGGTGAGGTTAAGACAGCGTTAAGAACAACTGCAAGCTCATTTGGAAACTCGCTTGTATGTCCAAGATGGTCGTCTATGAAGCAAATAGTCCTTGCTTCGTATAGCCCAATATATACCAACAAATCCAGCAAATGGCCACATAGACGCCAGGCGCTGGATCAATGATTGTTGTGCCTTCTGACCGCGCTGATTCGCAATAGTATTAACCTTGTCATAGACTGTAGGGAGTGTTGTGGCTGAATACCGCTGTCTCAAGTCATCATACCAGCTTCGGTCATATAAGTTCCAGAATTCTTGCTCCTTGTAATACGTGTGCGAGTATAATACTTTTCGTCCCCCAAGCTCTGCCAGTTTGCTTTCTAACTGGCGGTTTTGTCTCACAAAGGTGGCCATATCGGCCGACGCCTGTCCCCAAAGGCCAATATTCAACATCGGCTTGGGAGAATGGTCAGGGCCCGGAAGTCTCGTATATGGGTGAAACGTTGGCGGCTCCATCTCCCGCAGAGGACATAGCCATAGCGGCCAGATTCCAAGCTCTTCGGATGTGTAATTGATAAATGCTTCGGCAGTAGGATAAGGCAGTGACAAATCTTGTACCATGTACCCGAAGGACATGTTGCTGCCATGTAAGGCCCGGTACAGCATACGAGTATGCATGAAATCATCAAGGAACCATCTCGTCAGCCAGTTGAACGGAACAAACCCAAAATACCGAAATGCCTCAGCGCCGACCCAGAAGCCACCACGATCATACCGAAAGAGATATTCAGCGAGGGGAATGTAGTCAATGACCGGTGATTTGCCATCAGTCTTTTCCTTGACATGGAGGTAGAACCAGGGGTCCCAGGGCTTGCTGAATGTCTGTGACTTAATCAAGTCAGAGATGTCGTCTGTTAACTGACCCGTAATAACAACTCCATGGGATTTGGAAAAGATAATGCCGTCAACATAGTCGTTGAAAGTGTTCCTAGTTTCTTGTTGAATAACTTGGATGGTTTCATATATACTATTCCTTCGATGATAGGTGGTTTTCACATATTTCTTGGCTGGGAGAAGCTGTACCTCAAGCAAAGTGGTGATTCCCAGAGTTCCCAGAGCCCCAGCTGCAGCTTTGAAGAGTTCCGGGTGTTCAGTTCTTGACGCAGTGACAATGTCTCCATTTGCTAGGACCATCTCCACAGAGTTGACTGTCTGGTCAAAGTACCCGTACCTGAAAGAGCTGCTCTCTCCAGCAGACCCTGCGTAGCCACCGCCGACGGTAATCCCAGGAAATTCCATGACAACTGGTGGAATCAACCCGTATTCTAGAGTGGCCTCTACCAGTTTATCCATCGAGACATTTGGCTCTACAATTGCAACCCTGCACTTTGGATCAATTTTGACAACATTTGACAATGCGCTTATGTCCACAACGCAGTCTTTCTTGATGGGTCGTGTACTGTTGGTCGAGCCGTGGAATATGCGAAACGGCTCGCGGCGATCATAGAGTGCTCGCACCGCGGCAGCGATTTGGCTGACGGCCGCTTCATGTTGTTTCATCTTCAAAAAATGGAGGACAATGGCAGATAGATGGCTAAGATGCCCGTCGATATGTGCGAAAGACTCGAAATAAATGCGGCGAAGCTCGCTGATGTGTTATCCTCTTTCATCGCTGTCTTCTGTTTGACTCCCAGGCCACGCCCACTTGGTGGACGTTAGGGCGAGTCATGTTACGACGAATGGGAAGATGCATGATGGCCTTGGGGTCTTGACTAGGGTGATCAGCGACGCCCCGGCGCTTAGTTCCCGCAATGTGAGTGGACAGTACGGAGTATTTTTATCTCAGCACGGTCACCAGTTAGGTAGGAAAAGACTTCATCCAATTGTACTTTTTAACCCCTCCCTGGCTGTCCTATTTCGGTCCTTCTGACAATTAGCTCCCTGTTCTCTTTATAGCCATTGCTTGATATTGGCCAAGCGTTATGTTGAACGATTCAGGGTCTCATGCCACCTGCATGGGAAGCACAAGGCTGAAACCATATCCCCTGGTTGCTTGCTTGACATGACAAGCGGGCATTAATTAGGATAGGGACGGTGTAAGGAAGGCAATGGGCATTTCATCCTAATATAAGTGCGGCATTAACAGAATACCTAGGCACCTAGGATTCCTTACGGCTTCGTAAATGCTCCTCGATTCATCCCAATATTTCGCGAGCTACCTACCTAGTCTAGGTAGTAACTATCTTAGACAAGCCATTATCCTCCTCAAGACTCCCTGGGTAAACGCCGTTGACCAAATGGATGCGCACTCCACTTCGGTGAACCTTATCTGGGGCTGGGTGTCCACTCCCAACACTCGGGGCACTATCGATATTATATCCAGCAGCCTCTGCACAATATACCTATGCACCTGGACATCGCTATGTCTCAATATCCCTCGGCATAGCATCCGCAGCTGGCGATTCTTCTGGTACAAGTTCCGCTGGCAGCTCTTCACTATTTTCTTCCCCGAAGTCCTCGTCGCTACAGCGGCGGAGCAATGGTTATCAGCCAGACAGTCTGTTCGAGATATGGCTGAAATAAGTCATCGACAGTGGACAATACGCCATGGTTTCTTTGCTGACATGGGCGGAATTCATGTCGCGCCACCGGATTGCGACCCTTTTCCCGTCGACAGCCAGCAGTTGGCATATCTAGTGAAACACAACTATCTACCCATGCCATCAATTAGCACGGATGAAATACGCAACGTGAATAAAGCAGACGGGTTTGCTCGTGCCATTACTTTCCTTCAAATGGGCTGGTTTTCTATGAGTTGTGTGGCACGCGCCGTCTCGCATATCGGAATTACACAGTTAGAATTAACGACACTGGCATTCATTCTGTGCGCTGGACACACATTTTTCTTTTGGTATTACAAGCCGTTGGACCCTAACTCAATGCATGTGCTGAGGCTAGGCACCACAGTTTCGCAAATCCGTCGTGATACAGGTGTAAAGGAGACCTACAGCAGAACACCGCTCGACTTTGTCAAGCCTCCCCCAGATCCAAAGAGCTTGGTAGCACCATTCTGGTTCGGATTTGCTGTGATCTTCACTTCCAGGCAAAATTCCAGGCCGAGACCTGCGCAAACTTTGGCAAACAGCAAAGTGATCCCGGCTGAAGGCATCGGATGGGTTCTAACGCTGTACTTGGTCTTCTTCCAAGTCGTATACTACGGATTTCATGTTGCCGTAGCGTGGACCATGTCATTTCCCTCCAAGGTCGAGTGGTTTCTCTGGACGGTGTCGAACTTTACAGAACTTGGGCTAATTTCGGTCTATATATTATCCCTGCCGCTGGGGACTCATTTCTCGTCCTTCATTGCGCGAAAGGTTTTCAAATCGCGAGCCTCGTCAATACTGGAAGTAGCCTCAATGCTGCCGTTTTGGGCACAGCTGGTTCTCCATGGGCCATTTGTTTTTGCGTACCTTGCAGCTCGAATAGTGGTCCTGATCGAGTCGCTCATAAGCTTGCGAGCGCTTCCGGATGTGATATATCAGAGCCTCCAATTGTCGAGTTTCATGCCTCATATATGACAGTTTCTTAGTGACAGGAAACACAGAGTGTCTTTTAACGTTATTGATGATCCGACCAAGAAGCGATGTATCTTTCCATCGTCAGTTTCGCTCTGTCCTTATGCATTTGTACCTTCACGCCCCAAGACCAGCTTCCGTCAAGGGAAAGAGCTCTGAAAGTTGATCTTTAGATGAGTTCGTATTCTTCACCGGTGTTGTTGTTTCGTTGCTTCTTTTGTGTAAGTAACTCAAGTAAATGGACGAAATAGGGGGCATATAGAGAGTATTATCTTCTCTTATGCTTGATGTTTTGCATATTTAGCAAGCCTAACCTTGGAAGCGGGTTAGGGTAAATTAGCCCTAATTCAAACTAGCATCACATCGTACTATGTATGATTATGTGCAGCTCAACTTTGACATATCGCTTATGTTTATTGCCGTCTTGATCCTAGCGTAGTTCACTCATAATCGTATACTAGACTCCCCGTGTTCTTTCAAACTAGTACCTCCGTATCCATACGCTTTAGGACCAGTTTGACGTATTTCTGGGTCACGATTTTCACTGATTTCTACGGAAGAGCTTTCGAAGGAGATTACGTACAGAAGCCCCAGATTCTTCTCAAGTCAAGGACCGGATGACGATCCGTTTAAATCTCAGGACCAGTTTCTGAGTTTCCCTTAGCTGGGAGGAGTGAGTGTACTTGACTTTGCATCCGTGCATTCCCAGGTAAATTAATAAAGTGAGTCTAGCGTACTGAGCCCTAAGCCCTAAAATCTGACACGGGCTGGCTCTGACGTCATTTACCGTCCCTCACCGCCTGGAACACAAAACCACCTGAAACACAATTTTGCTTCAAATCGCGAAAAATCGCGAAGAAT